>JASDQU010735231.1:2106-13391 GCA_032191745.1 Picea mariana
TCATAGCAGGATTTCTTAAAATTTCACAAGTGCTTTCTGTCATGATAGTAACCTATGTTTCTGCGTCCAATACACAGTCTATGTCGAAGTCTCCTATTCTTATTTCTATGGACTCTTTCTCTTTTAAGATCTCTAATAAACTGATGTCTCTGTGATCATTTAATGTTTCTTTCATCTGCAATAATATAGCCTCAGATTCTTTCTGGTTCTTTGGCATATTTGTAGTCTCTTGACCTTCCTCATGGTTTTCTTGTCTCATGTTCATCTTCTCAAATTTATCAATCATTCTAGGGAAATCTAAAACTTCATGTCCAGTATATTTACAACAAAGGCAAATATGACCTCTACCAAGGCATTCCATAGCAAGATGTCCCAGTCTTCTGCAATTATAACATAATGTCAATCCTCTCTTTCTCTTAAATGATCCCCAACCTTTCTTGTACTATGCAATGGGATCACAGTGATGGACCTGCAAAAAATTCTTTTTGGATCTTGCATCCACTTCTTAGTCCAAAAATTCTTTCTATCCATTGGAATAACATATCTTTCACTATTTCTATCGGATCTATTCATATCACATCTTCTTTCTTCTAGTTGTGCCCTAGTTTTCAGACTAGGACGAAATCTATCAAATATACCTAGATCCATTCTTTCGAAACAAAAATTTCGATTTATCTTACCTTTATCAAAGCACCAAGCTTTAAGATCTTACCTCTTTTCTTCATATCAGACTTCTCTTCTTGGCACGGAGCTTCACAAGTCAAGTAGAGTATTGCACACTACAACAACATATCTATGCACATAACTTTTTCTTTTCATCAGTTCCCAACAATCACAGTTTCAGTCCCAGCAACGGAACCATTTGTTGTCATAGGGGTAGACTCGGGGTTCAACACTTGAACAATTCACCAAAAAAACCCTAACTATTGGCCCTTTTGAAAACACCTGCGAAATAGATGAAGTCTCACCCAAGGTAGAGGCAGGGGGTTTTGTAGGACTCAAGTGTCTACAACCTAGCTGGGACAAAGATCTAGGATCACAATACTTAACAGAGAACTTAGTAATTAACGTTCCTTAGTCTTTGACCCTTATTCACATTGCAGGTAAAAACCCTAATTACATAACAACGCAGTATTCAACAAGATCTAAGCATATCTAACCATTTAGCACATAGCATCAAATAGGTCTATCATTCATTCATGTTATTAAGCACTAAGCTACTACATCAGATGTATCTAACATACATAAAGATTCGACACTAAGCATAAATCACATCAATAACACAAAGAGGTCACAACACAATATATACGTGGTTCACCCCCAGCGTAGGGCTACGCCCACCAAGTATTCATCTTCTTTATTATCTTCTTTCAATCTTCTTACATGCACAGAGCCATAAAACCCACTCTGCATAGGATAGGAGATCTACGCACACTTTGCCAGATCCTCCTTCCCTGAGTTTGTTATAGCATAGAGCCTTCTTACAATCACTTTCACTTAGCTCTGCAAGTTCTCAACACATAGTATGCACGACGCCATTACAACTAATCGCACTTAGCAACCTTTACATATATTGCACAATTCTAACTTAGGTCTTCTCTTCTCTTCTTTTATATATATCTATTTCTTACAATGCCTAGCTACTTATTTATACATTTACAAATGGGGCCTAAGCATGGGTAAAATCATGGGCCCACATCCCATACCCGTTACATAAGCCATAAACCCAAAAAACCTATAAAAAGGGGGCAAGATCCCGTGATCTCGGCGTCGCCTGGGCACTCCGTCTTCAACTAGCCTGTTGAAGTCCCAAAAATGGTCAAACACGACCAAGTTTCTCCAAAACTTGGTCGAGGAACAACACTCTCTAAGATTTTAAACGACCCACAATAATGAGCTACCAAATTTGAACAATTTCCCAACTTCAAGGAACTTTTGTTGGCCTTCACTTTCAAGAATAAATGATCACCCACTTTAAATTCCGTGTGAGTTATTCCCTTATCAACATATATTTTCAGGGATGATTTTAGGTGCTAAATTTCGCTCATGGGCTAATTTTCCATGGTTTTTCCAAAAATGAGATTCGCTATTATAAAAATGATTCGCCCAAATTCTATAGGATAAAATTATTTTACCTTAAAAATAGCCAAAAATTTATAAAAACTATATAAAATACTTAGAAATTTGAATATTTTTACAAAAATATCACCAAACATTTATAGTTGGCATATAAAGGATTAGTAATATTCGCCAAGGTTTCTACATTTTGAAATAAATTTCCATCCTTAAAATCATCCTTGTATATTTTCTACCTGTCTTGAACAACCTTTAAATTCTTCTTTATTTTAGACATCTTCTCTACCATTTCCTTGAGTAATTATGGCCCAACCATTGCTCTATCTGCTGGGTTGTTCCAACTTACTTGTGTTTTGCACCTTCTGCCATAAAGTGCCTCAAATGGGCTCATATTTAGAGATTCTTGGTACCCATTGGTGTAAGAAAACTATACCAAGTATAGATAGTCTTCCCATTTTTATGGTTTATCCATCACATACATCCTCAACATATCCTCAATCACTTGATTCACCCTCACTGTTTTCCCATCAGATTTTGGATGATAAGCTGTGCTGAAATTCAAATTTGTTCCAAATCCTTTATGAAAATTCGATGTGATTTTTGGATCTTTGTCAGACACATTTGTCTTGGGTATACCATGCAATCGAGCAATTTCCCTCAGACAAATATGAACAA
Source organism: Picea mariana (assembly GCA_032191745.1). NCBI lineage: Eukaryota > Viridiplantae > Streptophyta > Pinopsida > Pinales > Pinaceae > Picea > Picea mariana. The sequence goes on from JASDQU010735231.1 coordinate 4,858, forward strand.
CGTTAGTTTTCTTGTGAGTGAGATTCACTGGAATGAAATGGGAAGCTTTAGTAAGCTTGTCCACCACTACCATGATAAAATCATGTTGCTTGTTGGTTCTGGGCAACTTGGTGATGAAATCCATTGTTACCACTTCCCATTTCCACTCAGGGACTGGTAATGGTTGCAGCAACCCAACTGGGAGTCTATGCTCAACTTTGACCTTTTGACACTCCAAACATTTCACAATGTACTCAACAACTTCTTTCTTCATGCCTGGCCAATAATATTGGCTCTTGACAGCTACAATAGTTTTATGATACCATGGGTGTCCAACATAAGGTACATTATGCATTTCCCTCAATATCATATTTTTCAATTCTTGGGAATTTGGTACATAAATTATGCTTCTGTACCTGAGAATTTTATCATTTCTGAGCTTATAGTCTTCATTTTTCTGCTACAAATTACCTTGTTGTAATTTTTTGATTATTCCTATGTATTTCAAATATGATTTTGCATCCTCCAAGATTCTATTTTTCAAATTAGAATGGTACATGCTAATGGTTGTAGCATGCAATGCGTGAACTCTTATGCTGAGTGCATCAACCACCTTATTCTCTTTCCCCTTGATATGCTTTATATCAAAGTCGTACTCACTCAGAAATTCTAACCACTTGTTTTTCCTGGAATTTAGAGTTGGCTGATCAAATAAATATTTCAGACTATTATGGTCTATCCTCAGCTTGAACCTTTTCCCCATGAGGTAGTGCCTCCACTTCTTCAAGGCATGCACTATGGCTTCCAACTCCAAGTCATGAGTGCCATATTTCCTTTCATTCTCCTTCAACTTCCTTGATTCATAACATACAAAAAACTTGTTTTGACTGAGGAATCCACCAAGTCCTTCTTTACATGCATCTGTTCATACAATGAAGTCTTCATTTGGATCCACAATCCTTAAAATTCGAGCACTGGTTAATAATTTCTTCAAGTGTTAGAAAATATTTTCACACTCCAATGATCACTGAAACTTTACTCCCTTGTTTTGCAAGGAAGTGATCGGGTGTGCAATCTTTGAGAATTCTGAAATAAATCTTTTGTAGTAGCCTATAAGGCCCATGAAGGATCTGACATTTGTCACATTCTTAGGTGCTGACCATTGTCTAATGGCCTCAATATTTTCAGGATCCACTGTTATCCCTTCCTTAGATATGATATGCCCCAAATAATGAATTTGGTTCTAATAAAATGAGCACTTGCTCAATTTGGCATACAACTGATGCTCCCTGAATACTTGTAATACCATATTCAAGTGATACTCATGCTCTTCTTATGACTTGGAATATATAATAATTTCATCCAAAAATACAATGACAAACTTATCCAGGTATTCTCTGAAAATTCCATTCATTAATCACATGAAAACAATCGGTGCATTTTATAACCCTAATGGCACCACTGTGAATTTGTAATGGCCGTACCTAGTTTGAAAAGAAGTCTTGCTAATGTCTTTATCTTTAATTCTTATCTGATGATAACCTGACCTAAGATCAATCTTGGAGAATGTTTTTTCATTCTTCAACTGATAAAAGAGGTCATCGATCCTTGGAAAAGGATACTTATTCTTTACAGTTACGTTGTTCAACTTCCTCAAGTCCATGCAGAGTCCTAAAGTTCCATACTTCTTCTTCACAAATAATAATGGGGCACCCCAAGGTGACACACTTGGGTTTATATACCCCTTCTTCAGAATATCTTCAAGCTTCATTTGAAACTCCTTCAGTTCTGGTGTACTCATCCAGTAAGGAGTCTTGGATACTGGAGCTGCTCTAGGAATCAGATTTATAGAGAAGTCAATATCTCTTTTAGGAGGTAATCCTGGTATTTATTCCAATACGTCCTCAAACTCTTTTAGTACTGCATAATATTCAATATTTGACACCTTTTCCTTATGTGTCTCTTCCATATGAGCTGCAAATATTTGACTCCCTTTTTTGTAACATTTCTTCAGTTGCAATGATGAAAGTTTTCTTACAGTTACTACCCTGGGAATTCCTTGCACTGTCCTTATGTTCCCTTCCTCATCCCAGCATGTAAATTTTTTGTTATGACATTCTAAGATATCATGGTGTTGGTCCAACCAATCCATACCAATCATAAAATCATAGAAACCTAAAGGAAATATGTTCAAATTTGCCTTGGTGCTCAGTCCATTCATGTCCATAGGACATGAATAAACCTTCTCATTAACTTTTCTTTTGGCTCCAGTAGCCAGCTGCACAAAACAAGATTTTCCATGCTTGCTTCTTGGAAAATGAAATATTTCCACCATGTTAGGATCTATATAACTATGACTATCTCCCAAATCAATTAAAATTGCAATGGTTTGGTTGTTGATCATACCTTCCAGTTCAATCACGTGTGATTGAAACTCAACTTGCTTGTTGTCCAAGGATGCATAGATCCTGGGTACATTTTTGCTCATGTCCTCCAATGTTTCAACTTGCTGTACATTGTGAGCAACTCTCACTTCCTCACTTTTGTGAGGACAATCTATATACTTATGATCTCCCTTACAAACTCAACATTCAATGGGTGGTTGCCTTAGCCTTTTCCCTCCTGACTCAATCATTCTGGTCTCTCTAGAAGCTGGCTATTCTTGAGGACTCTTTCTGAAGAATGGTGGCTTATTTCCCTTCTTCATCGGTTCCATCTTGTACTTATTCTTGTCTTCCCAAGTTTTTTGGAAAGTTGGCTTTCATTTATGCAGATCATATAGGCATTTATCTCACTGTATGGTCTCCTCCAAAGTATTGGGATCATCATATTGTATCTTGTCACTGATGAAAGATGGCATCCCACTCAAATACCCCTGAATCTGAACTGTCTCATCCTTGATGAGGGAGACATAATTCAATAGTTCAAAAAAACTTATTTCATATTCATTGATGGTCAAACCTCCTATCTTGAGTTCAAATAAATTCTTCATCTTCTTGTCATAATATCTATTAGTCAAGTATTTCTTTTCAAAATACTTCTTGAATTCCTTCCAAGTAAATTTTTTCCCTTTAATGTGTTGCACCTGCACAAGTTGGTCCCACCACATGGATGGATTTCCCTTGAGATGATAGATATAAATTATTCCTTTTGCATGTGAAGAATAATTATGCAATTGAAAGTACTTTCTCATGCCTAACAACCATGTCTCTGCATATTCATACTTCTCATTCTTGACATCAAATGTAGGAGGTATGATTTTGTTCATTTCTCCTCGTAGTTCATCCTTCCCAAACCTCTTATTATGCTTCCTAAAAGGGGATAAACTTGAGATACTATGTGCTCTCCTATTGGAATGCCTTGGGGAGTGATGGTGATGTCTGCTAGCACTTCTTGATCTACCTTTCTCATCAGGAGACCTATGACTTCCTGATTTGCTTGAGCCATTCTCCTTTTCCAATTTAGTTTTTGTTCTTTCCAAGTTGTGCATTAACTTCATGTTGAAGTCCTCATGATGCTCCTTGGATTTCATAAACCTTTCATTATCAACTTTATGACTTTGGACATCTTTCTGCAAATTTTTAATGGTCTTTACCACATTCATGTTTTCATCCTTTCCTTCTCCATGTCCATTGGAGTTTGTATCTTCAATACACATATGGAAATCCATCCCTCTGATCTCATCTTCCTGGATGTAAGCCCCCTGTGTATATTCCATTCCTCTACACTCTGGGTTGATCTTGATTTTGATATTACAACCATTAGCTCTGCAAAATGTGCAGCCAACAAAACTTTGTTAGGCTGTTTGATTTAACAAAATCAGGAAATTATGAACCATTCTGGTTCAATAATATATCAGACTTCTTTGTTATGATTTTCTAAGAAATTGACCATTTAACTCAATTTTCTGGGTGAAAAGTTATGTTCTATTGTCCAATATCTTTCCAATGACTACTCCCTTGCTCAATCCTGAGTCGTGAGCATAAATTTATGGATATCTGAAAAATTTGACCTTTCTCTGAGGCCGATCCTTACATAAGTGATCTTCTTTGGAAGTTGATTTATCTCTTGGACCCATGTTGAATCCTCTCTCAGGGTTCATAGGCTCCTATGATTTCCTTCCAATGCAGGTCTGTAGAAATAAAAAACCCCATAGGCTCCTTTTCTAAGCCCCTTTCTGTCCTTAAAAACAATTTTCGGGCACTAGCCCTTTTTCTTCAGCCCCCAATCTCATGTGACCATGAGATGTGACCAAGTGCTTAACTATAATGAGATTTTTCTTGTAGAGCTTCAAGACTTTGGAGCTTCAGAGCTTTGGGGTTCGAAATTTCTGCCTACTCCACACATCATTCCCTATGAATTTCGAACTAGTGAATTCCCAGAGAAACTCTCTAGATCTTTGTGCTTCGTATTTTCTTGCATCAACATACTCCCATTTCCCCAAAATTCGAGTTGGAAAACTTCCAAAGTCTCATCAACATTCATGTACCGAGGGGGTGCTACGTGTCAAAAATATAGAGGTGACACGTGGTCCAATCTATGGGTGACACATGTCAAGTTCTGATTATCCCAAAAGGTCTATGAAAATATTGAAACAAGATGACATGTGGTAAGAATCAAGTGGGTCCATGCCACCCTAGGTGACGTTACCATGCCATGTCACTTCGACACTTCGGGACATCAGAGAACTTCTCAGTACCACACAACACATCTCTCGAACGCTCAATTTCCAAACAGATCCACATCACTCAAGGTGACGTCAAGATGTCCTGCCACTCTAGCACTCTAGGACTTCGGTACTTTAGGAATTCAAAGAATCCCACACCAGAGCACATAAAAACACCCAAACACCGAAATTCCAAACTCCCGAACAATGTTCTTCAGAGCTTCGGAACTTCGGGCCTCCGAGACTTTGGAAAAATTCTCATCTGCACACTTTAAAAATCCTGATCACTGAACTTACAAACTCCCGATCATGTCCATGTCACTCTGGAGCTCCAAGACTTTGACACTTTAGGCTTCGAAAGATATCACACCATCACACTTTATAACTATTGAACACTGAACTTCTGAAGAGATGTTCCCCGGATCTTTGGGACTCCGGTGCTTCGGGACTTTGGAACTTTGAGAATCAGAGGATTTCACTGCTAAACACCACCCCACCCCCAAATTGTTGAAGGTCAAAATTCTGAACACTTGATAATATTCGGAAACATGTCCCCAAACATGAGTGGTCCGGATTGGTTCTTGACTTCGAGAATTCAAGGAAAAATCTACTTCGCGCAACCAAAACTAGATTTCCCTGAATGCCAAACTATCGAACCACTTGGGCGATCCAACACCCGCCTTCTCCCAAATGATCTACAGTGTGGGTTCGCTCTGGGAATTTAGAGCTTCGGGGATTTTGCCTCTTTCTCAACAAAATTTTTAAAACAACCAGATGGGAGAAGTCTGAAGGACTTATGTTCTTAATGACTATGCACCTTCTCCATATTCGACGGCTGTGAAGGATTCAATCCCCTCTTGAATGGATATTATGACCACTGTGGTTTCCCAAATTGATACACCCCCTGAGATTTCAAACACAGCTAAGGTGTGATCTCGGTACCCTCTTGGCACTCATGGATGGTATGAAACTCTAATTTTTTCCATTTCGACAACAATTCACTATGAAACTTTTGCTTCAATTTCGACTTACACGGCCCAATCTAGGATCAATGTTGAAAACTGGAGCTTTGATACCAGACAGTTACACACCTAGGCTTAAACATGTTGGGATATTATGATAAACATGAAAAAATTTAAATATATATTAATTAAGTAGACAATTAACTTCTGCTAATACACATATTCATGTGGAATAATAGTAAGCCTGTACATATGAAATACACATGAAATACTCATTAATATAAAGACATGTATATATACACAACATGCAAATGAACACATAATTGATACTTATCTTTTTATAGAAGATCACCAACTGCATATAGAACTTCCACGATCCTCCCATCCTTAGACCACATTGCTTATACTCTCAGTAGTGGGTCACCCCTGAGATGGGACTAAACTCGACCTGGGTAAATGGATTCCTAACTAGGCTGAGGCAAAAGGAAGTTACACAGTCAACATGAAGGATTTTGTCCCAGGAGCCAACTCACACTAACAACCTACAATCTCTTATTCCCCACATGTATGTCCCACCTTAGGAAGTGTGCCCCTTCTCTGCTCAATAGTCCTTCTACTTCCACACTTCCCTTCCAGGGCTTAAACAAAATGCCATACATGAATTCTCCGAGTAGTGTAGCTATAGTTGGGCTCCCTCAGGAAATCACTTCCACAACAATTCTCTCACCTATAGATATTTTTTCACGTTACTGATAGTCTGCCTCTTCAATCCAAAGGCCTAAAAACCTGCTTCTTCTGTCCATATCTTAATTCAACCAGGTATGGGTGATGGTAGAAAAAACGTTCGAGTATGGAATAGGTAATGGCAGCAAGCACGCTGAGGCAAGGAACTGTGTTGGCAGTGTTAGAAAAATAATATAACAGAGCAATAAAATACAACAAATGTGGAAATAAAAAACACAAGATACACAATACAATAAAGACACAAATATACGTGCTTCACCCAGTGTGGGATGTGTCCACTAGAGAAATTTTTAGGTCCTTTGTTCGACAACACAGGTATTCCAACAGAGGACGAACACCTTGAGTAACCACTCACATAACTAGATCAAAGATCAAGACACTGATGTTTTCACGTGGTAAAACCCCTACAGGGAAACATCCACGACCCCAACCAACATGACCACTTGGAGCAGTTCATTAATGAAAAGAAAAATATTACAGAGAGATTTTACAAGAGAGTTTCTCAGAACCGATCATCGACAAATGACCCTCCATTCTCTTTAAATAGAGATCATGGACCAATCGGGTGTTAAGCCATGGATCAATGGTTGTTAAAATTGAGGAGAGTATGAACCGTCGGATCACTCTATATCAAGAACATATCATGACCATTGGATTTCCTAACTACAAATGCATACTAATGATTACTAAAGAAACACACTAGAAAACACACTTTTACCTAACGACACAATAGACCATATAGATCTTACTAACTCCTAAGTGTCTAAATATCCTAACATCCCCCCTTAATAACAACTTGGGATAGGATTGAAGGATTTAAAATAGTGACACAATAGGAGAAGGAAGGAGGCATTAGAGCCTATCCCCCCTTAATGACAACTTCCTGAAATCCTAACATAGATCGAAGTTTGGAAAACTTCGCTTCTGTAAGAGACTTTGTGAAAATGTCTGCAACTTGATCTTCTGTAGGGAAAACGAGCACTTCAATAACTTGATCATGAATGAGCTTTCTAATGAAGTGAATGTGTATCTCGATGTGTTTGCTATGCTTATGTTGAACTGGGTCTTTGGTGAGCTTGATGGCACTCTGATTGTCACACCAAAGGCTGGTCAGATGATGGTGCTCGAATACAAACTACGAAAGGATCTTTCGAAGCCACATGGCTTCTTGACTTGCATTTACCGCTGCTCGGTACTCTACTTCTACTGAAGAAAGTGCAATAGCCTATTGTTTCTTACAGGAACAAGTGACAGGTCCTGAACCAAGGCTAAAAACATAACCTGCAGTAGACTTCCAGTCATCAGGGTCGTCGGCCCAATCTGAATCAGTGAAACCAACCAATAAAGGAGTCCTCCCTGAACTGTAATGTATCCCAAACTGAATTATACCACGAACATAGCAAAGTATCTGTTTAGATGCTTTCCAATGGCTTTCATGGAGTGTTTGCATATATCGGGCAACAAGACCAACAACAAAGGAAAGATCAGGATGGGTATGAGTCAAGTATAAGAGGTTACCAACTAACTAACGGTACAGGGTGGCATCAACTTCAGGAGAAGTACAGGTGGCAGAAATCTTGACTCCAGACTGGAAGGGAGAAGGGGTTGGCTTACAATCATTCATGTGAAAGAGACGAAGAAGGTCATAAGCATACTTAGACTGGGAAAGAAAAATTCCTTCATTGGTTTTCAAAACTTGGAGTCCAAGGAAATAGTGCAAAAATCCTAAGTCTGTCATTTCAAATTTCTTCTTAAGGCTGGTTTTCACATGGTTTAAAAGTTTTGAGTCACTACCAGTAAGGATAAGGTCATCAACATAAAGGACAAGGATTATGAGATGGCCTCCTACTTTCTTGGTATAGCCATTAGGATCAGAATGGCATCTAGAGAATATAGTGGCAATAAGAAAGCTATCCATTTTGTCATACCAAGCTCAGGGAGCTTGCTTGAGACCATACAAAGATTTCTTGAGGCGACAAACAAGGATAGAGTCATTCTAGACATATCTAGGAGGTTGTTCCATGTAGATTTATTCTTGCAAATCTCTGTGCAAGAAGGCGGATTTAACATCCATCTGATGGACCTCCCATTTATGTGAGGCAGCAAGGGAAAGAACTAGGCAGATGGAATTCATTTTTTCTACAGGGGCAAAGGTTTCATTATAGTCAATTCCTTCAACTTGG
>JASDQU010735231.1:26659-43968 GCA_032191745.1 Picea mariana
GTAGCAGAATTTGAATTGAAGGAGAAACTAAAAGAAAAAAGTGCATGCCTGTGAGAAGAAGAAGTAGAATCAATACTGATGTTGTGCTTCTTCATCGTTGCTTCTAAAGCTTCCATCTTCTTGAAACATTTGGATTCATCATGACCATCTTTATCAAAAAAGTTGCAATGTCTGTTAGTATTCTTACTTTTATATTTTTCTCCTTTGTCACCAGTAGGATCTGAAGTTGTCTGAGCAGGTTTGGGACCCTTATATTGTTTATTGTTGTAGCGAAGATGTTGCTTCTAGGGATACTTGGGTTTATCTTTCTGCTGGGCAACTAAGGATTTGTTGGAGGGACCTGTAGTGTTGATCACTCCAAATTGTACAAGCTTATCTTCCTCCCAGATCAAAGAAGCACAAAAGGAATCAGGAGTGGGTTTTTCATAAGCTTCTTCCCCTAAAGCCTCTCTCATGGCATAAAAGGTAGATACAAACATCGAATATGCACTACCTAGCTTAGAAAGANTGCTCATCCTCCATATTTATCTTACATTCTTCACATAAAATTCTGAGTGTTTTAAACCTAGATAGATAGTCTCCAAGGCAAGAAAAATGATTTGGGCTCAAGGTCAGTATTTGATTTTCTAATTGTTGTGCTCGAATAATATTGATTTTACCAAACACAGATTCAATTGTGTTCCAAGCTTCTTTGGGGTCATCAATATCTTGAAGGTGGTACCTTAAATTAGGAGAGATGGAAATTCTTATTAGTCCACGTGCTTCGTCATTCCAATTATCCCACTTGGCTTTCTTATCAGCATCAATGGGTTCTTTTTCCTTTCCCAAGGTAATCCGATACAATCCTTTACTTCTTAATAAATCTTCCATATGAGATTTCCATTGGAAGTAGTTGTTGTTGGTAAGCAAGACAGTACTTGTAAAAGCCATATTAAATATGCAGATGTTTTGGATTTAAACACTGAAATTGATGATCTGGATGGAAAGAGCTCGAAAATTTATGCGGTTTTAAAAAAAACGGCACTGAAAACGGACTTTCGATGTTAGAGTTATGCCCTTTTTTAAAAAGGCACAATCGGTAACCAAATGAACACGTGATTGTGTAAGTTGCTTTATGAAGTGACCCACTTTTATAAAGAGAAGTGGGGATCAATTTTACAATGAAGTTACTTTATAATAGAAAAATTGCATGCAAAATAAATAACTTGAGACTTGAACTCAAGACCTCTTACTTAATAAGGAAACTTTTAACCAAATGATCTAGCAAAACATATTGTAATGTTAAGAAGGAGGATTGGGGTTGTTGTTGTTGTTGTTGAGCATGCTAAAAAAAAAACTCTTTTCACACAAGAAAAAGTTTTGCTTCTCGATAACAACAAGGTTTAGATCTCGGTTAGCTTACCCGAAAGATGCACCTTTTCCTATCTGTTTCTGATTTTTTGAGATCACACAGGGCACGGGGTAAAAAGAATACGCAGATATAAAAGAGTAGAAACCCGAAAATAAATAAAACAAAACCGAAATAAAACCAAAATACTACTATGGAAAAAATTTAAAAAAATGCGTATTCAAGCTTTATACCTCCAGATTTGACTGCAATGGCCGTATCTTGGGCAAACGGAAACCTTTTCGAGTGAAACGAAAAGTGTTCCTAACTGAAACGAGTGATTCATACGCAATGGAATAGTCCTCTTAGCCTAGAAATGTACAAAAATGACAAAAAATGGAGATGAGGCAACTCGGCTTCATGATCTCAATCTACAACAAGAGCGGGTCTTCAAACAGGCTCTGATACCATGTTTTACAACACAGGTATTCCAACAGAGGAAGAACAACTTCAATAAACACTCACATAACCAAATTAAAGATCAAGACACCGATGTTTTCAAGTGGTAAAACCCCTACGGGGAAACATCCACGGCCCCAACCAACGCGGCCACTTGGAGCAGTTTATTAGTGCAAAGGAAAAGATTACAGAAAGATTTTACAAGAGAGTTTCTCACAATCGATCATTGGAAAATGAATCTCCATGCTCTATAAATAGAGATCATGGACCAATCAGGTGTTAACCCATAGATCAATGGCCGTTAAGATTGAAGAGAGTATGAACTGTCAGATCACTCTATGTCAAGAACATATCGTGACCGGTGGATTTCCTAACTACAAATGCATACTAATGCATACTAAATAAACACACTAGAAAACACACTTTTACCTAACGACACAATAGACCAAGTAGATCTTACTAACTCCTAAGTGTCTAAATATCCTAACATCATTCCTCTATTATTATCCAACAAATGAATGTATACAACCTACAACACATCCGATGTAACTTCCTATTCTTTATCTCACAATCTCCTCACTCAGAATACAATATTTGCAATGATACATAACCACAATACATTTCCCTCATAAAAGAGGGTTTCCTTCTAGGGAAAAAAATCCTGACATAAATTCTATCGTCAGCTCTGTGACCTTATACTGAACGGTCCATATTTACTATGAAATTACAATATACATTTATAAGGCAATTTTTCCTTCGAGGAACATTTTCCCACAAACCCCCATCGGGGGACTGCTTGCCCTTGGACCCCCCATCTAGGGGGGATAGCCCGCCCCAGACCCCATAGGAGAGGAATTCCCTCCTACACTCCCCCGCGTGCAGGAGTGTTTATTCTTCAGGGGTGTAAAGTATTCATGGGCTATAAACATGGCTGAAAACAAAGACCTTTCAATCGGGAAGATAACTAGGGCTCCACAACAAACAATCTCCCACTTGAAGACTGATCTAAAAAACTCTATCACTGTTGTATCTACTAGACTATGATCCTTCTTGGACCTAGAAAATTTCTCATCTTCCAATTCATGCTTGAAGGCAGGCACTGAGTTTCTCTTTGGTTACTCCCTTTGTTAACATGTCTGCAGGATTCTAGCTAGTGTGTATCTTTTCCAACTTCAAATGTCCATCTTGCAAGATGGATTGTATGAAATGGTACCTAGGATATACATTCTTAGTCTTCAAATGGAAGGCTGAGTTCTTTGCAAGATAAATGGCTCTCTCGCTTTTATAGTACAACCTGCTATTCTCTTTCTTATTTCTCAATTCCTTCATAAACCTTTGTAACCAAATCATCGCTTTACTAGCCTCTGTAGCAACAACATAATCTACCTCTGTTGTTGAAAGTGAAACAACCTTTTGGAGTTTCGAAATCAAACTTACTATTGTTCCACCTATAATAAAAACATACCCTTTGGTGCTCCTCCTGCTATCTTTATCACCTACCCTATTTGAATCAACATATCCCTGTAGAATAATGTCTTAAACTCCAAAACATAATGCATGAGTAGAAGTACCTCTCAAATACCTGAGAATCCACTTTTCTGTATCCCAATGTTCTTTACCTGGATTGTTCATATACCTACTCACAACTCCCACTACATGTGCAATATCTGGTCTTATGAAAACCATCGCATACATCAAGCTACAAACTGCTGATGAATAAGGGACCCTGGAAATGTATTCTATCTCCTTCTATGTCTTGGGACACATTTCCTTAGTTAATTCGAAATGGATTGACAAAGGTGTACTAACTGGTTTTTTATTCTACATTCTAAACCTCTCCAACACCTTCTCTATGTACTCACCCTAAGATAATGTCAATTTGAAAGTTTTCTTGTCTCTTGTTATTATCATACCAAGGATTTTATTTGCAGCACCCAAATCCTTCATCACAAATGAATTAGCTAATTTCTACTTGAGCACATTTGCATCCTGCATATTAGACCCTGGAACAAGCATGCCATCTGCATATAATAGCAAGATAATATAGCTTCCATTTTCTAGCCTTTTAAAATAAACACAATGATCAGAATGACATCTACTATAACCTTGTTCTGTCATAAACCTTTCAACTTCAAATACCACTGCCTTGAAGCTTTCTTTAGGCCATATAATCTCTTCTTCAACCTACATACCAAAATTTCCTTCCCTTTGACCTCATACCCTTGTGGCTGCTCCATATAAATCTCTTCCTCCAAATCCCCATGGAGAAAAGTTGTTTTTACATCTAACTATTCAAGATGAAAATATTCTACTTCCACAAGACTTAAAATAGTCCTAATTGAAGTCATTTTAACAACAAGAAAAAATATTTCATCAAAATACATACCTTTATTTTGTGCAAACCCCTTTACAACAAGTCTAGCCTTGTATCGATTTTTTCCTCCATCTTCTTCCTTCAACTTATAAACCCATTTATTCTGCAATGTTGTTTTTCCTGTAGGCAACTGAACCAAATCCCAAGTCTGGTTATTTACTAGGGAATCCATTTCCTCTTTCATGCTTTGCTCCCATTTCTTTTTAGTGTTTACCTGCATTGCCTCTTCATAACATTCTGATTCACCAGAATCAGTCAACAATAAATAATACAATCAAGGAGAGTAACATTCAGGGGGTCTACTTAACCTGATAGATATTCTAACAACACTTGCAAGAGCTTGAGGCACCTGTTGCTCCTATTTTTGTACATTTTGATTTTCTAGAACCTTTGGAATTTCTTTTTCAGTGATCTCATCAAGCACTCTGTATTCTGGTTTTTCTTTTTCTTGAATCTTTCCCTGCACCTGATATTTATACATGACCTTCTCATTGAATATAACATATCTACTCTTCATGATTTTCTTATTTTCATAATCCCATAAGCAATAACCAAAATCATTAACACCGTATCCAATAAAGGTACACTTCTTGGATTTTGCCTGAGGATTTGTTCTATTTTGTTTATCAATATGGACAAATGCTTCACAACCGACAATCTTTAAAAAATAATAGTTTACCCTTTTACCTATCCATGCCTCCTCTGGAATTCCAACATCTAAAGAGCTTGAAGGTCCTCTGTTTATTATGTAAACAATAGTATCTAGAACATCTTCCCAGAAATGTAAGGGCATACCAACATGCAATCACATACTCCTTGCACGCTACATGATTGTCCTATTCATCGTTTCTGACACACCATTTTCTTGTGGTGTTCCTGGAACTGTCTTCTCTCTACGAATCCCATGGTATGAAAAATAATGATCAAACTCATTGGTACAATATTCACCTCCATTTTCTGATCCGAGACACTTCAATCTTTTGCCTATCTCATTCTCAACCAAAGCTTTCCATTTATTAAAAGTATCAAAAACATCAAATTTTTGTCGAATGCAATAAAACCAAGTTTTTTCAGTTGCATCATCAATAAAAGTAACATAATAATGATAGCCACCAAGAGATGATACCTGAGATGGTCCCTATACAATTTTATTCACAAGCTCTAACCTTTCACTCATCTTTCCTTTTCTGACTTTGAGAAATCTGTCTCTCTTCTTTTTTCCATAAACACAATTCTCATAGAAATACAAATCAATTTGTTTAAAATCTGGAATCAAATTTCTTTTGTGAAGTATCAACATCCCCTTCTCACTCATGTGTCCAAGCCTATGATTCCACAATGATTTATCCACTCCTGTAGAATCTAAATAGATAGAAGAGTCAGTATTACCAGTACATAAATACAATGTACCTACAATTTATCCTTTCTCTATCACCAATGATCCTTTGGTGACCTTCCACACCTTATCTATAAATATGGATATACAACCTTCACTTTCCAACTACCCTGTTGAAATTAGATTTTTCCTTAGATATGGAACATGTCTTACCTCTTTCAATAACCATTGGTTTCCATTCCTTCGCTTTATTTTTACCTTTCCCACTCCAACAATTTTGCATGGTGCATCACCACCCAAATGAACCTATCCAAAATCACCTTGAACACAATCTAGAAAATGTTTTCTATGGGGTGTTGCATGAAATGAAGCCCCTAAACTTACTACCCAAGAATCTGAAATATTATCTACAGAAAGAATCAAAGCATCTTATAACACATCACATGTTACATTTGCTTCCTGATTTTTCTCCTATTGTCCATATCTTTGTTTCTTTGGAGCCCTGTAGTCTTTCTTTAGATGTGCTTTCTTCCCACAATTCCAACACTCTATCTTTCCCAGTCTGGATTTGTATCTGCCCTTCCTATAATTCCCACAGTTCCCTGAGCCCTTTCCTCTATCCTTTTGTGTTCCCCTGTTCTCCATGTTTAATGCATTACTTGATGTCTCACCTGTGCTTTTCCATGACATTTCCTCACTAAGGATAACACCAACAACATCATCAAGTTTTAAAGTGTTTGAGCCATAGACATAGTTACTTACAACCATGACCAAGTCATTCCAACTTTCTGGCAATGAGCACAATATTAGAAGATCCTTGACCTCATCATAAAAGTCTACTTTTATAGAACTTAGTTGATTAGTAACCGTCTTAAATTCATTTAAATAATCTACAACAGAACCACCTTCTGACATCTTCATATTAAATAATGTCTTTTTAGAATTACCGTATTGGATTATGAGGGTTTTTAATACAGTTTATTCAATGTGTCCATCAACTTCTTCGTTGCATTTTCTTTGGAAATATTGAAAGTCACCGATGCTGCCAGGCTCAGCCTTATCGTTCCTAGGGAATTTCTGTCAAGAACCTCCCATTCTTCATACTTCATGGTCGTCGAATTCTTTTCTATTCCACCCAATGGTAGGAATAGATCCTTTTGATATAAATAATCTTCCATCTGCATCTTCCATCTACATCTTCCATAACTGGTATTTTTGGCCGTTAAATTTCTTGGACATAAACTTTCCATCTTCCACCATTTCTCCCACTCAAACTAGGAACCCTCTTTTCCTTCGAGTTACCTTTCTCTTTGATACCAGTTGTTAGAAAAACAGGATCGTAGAGAAATAAATAAAAAAATGAGGAAATAAAACACAAAAGATACATGATACAATAGATACACATATATACATGGTTCACATAGTGTGGGCTACGTCCACTAGAGAAATTTCCAGGTCCTTCCTTTATTATTATCCAACAAATGAAGGGATACAACCTATAACACACCCACTATAACTTCCTTTTCTTTCTCTCACAGTATCCTCACTCAGAATACAATATTCACCATAATACATAGCCACAATACATTTCCCTCATAAAAGCAAGTTTCCTTCTAGGAAAAAAAAACCTAACATAACTTCTACTGTCAGATATGGGACCTTATAATGAACAGTCCAAATTTACTATGAAATTACAATATACATTTACAAGGCAATTTTTCCATTCAGTGGCGTCAGCCCCCAAACCCCCATCGGGGAACGCTATCCCTCGAACCCCCGTCAAGGGTCCACTTTCCCCTGGACCCCCCAGCCAAGGGGATAGCCCCCCTGGACCCCGTAAGAGGGGAAACCCCCACTGCACTCCCTCGCATGGAGGAGTGTACGTTCTTCTGGGGTGTAAGCAATTCATGGGGTATAAACACGGTTGAAAACAAAGAACTTTGAATGAGGAAGATAATCATGATCCAAAACCAACATGTAGAAACATCATTTAGGTAAGGTACAATACGGGCTCACAAAAAGTACAGGTGTGTTGTGCATAACATGAAATGTACAAGATCACTGTTGAAGGTGTGTGTGAGGCATAGAGAGATTCCACTATTGGGGTCCATGGCTGCAAGAGTGAATGCCTTTGTGAATGGGGAAGGATGGGAAAACAATATAATTTCCCCACATATAATTGCATGTTCCCTTGATGACACATGGCTCTCTTGGAGCTCGTTTCTCTCCACTTGTGATTGCTTCCCTTCCCATAAGAAATTAGGATAAAATAATTATCCTCACGATATCCTTTAGGAATAATGTTATAATATTCCTTTTACGATAAGTCCTCTAGCTTATCCCCTTTTCTAGGATCTTATCCCTCCCTTTCCCTTCCTAGTGAGATTTAATCCCCCATACTCTTTTATCGCGGTTGATCTATACGCAACGATGTATTATATTAATGACATGAGTGTTTACATATACAAAAATAGGCTCACTGGCCTTTATAATCTAGGCTCTATGGCCTAATCATCACATCCTCCTAGCTTATAATCACTTGGCTCACCAGCCTATAAAACATGTTTATAATTCAACTGGGGTTCGATCCTGGGGGTATTACACTTGGATTCTTGTTCTTGATTAATTATAGATTGGTTAAAAAAATTGAAATCAGTCTAAGAGGGTGAATTCACAAGTACCTGGGAAATGGGTATGCTTCATATCAGTATCTAGGAAAAACGTGTAGGTATTTTATATACCGAGTATGTTACAAATTGGTTTTCAGAGTGTCCTTGAAGTGGCCATTTTGAGGTAGTGTGGCTTAGCGTATTGGCTAGGTATGTTACAAAAAATGGTAAAAAAATATCCAATTGGTGAAATTTAAACCATAAAAGATACTCTAATGCAAAGTATAGCCAATGATGAGAAAAATCTTGGATTGATGGTGAATATGCCAAAGTTCAAATTTGGATAATTGAGGGTTAGACCTTTAGGTTTGAAGATATATCAAGACTTCTTCATACAAGGGATGGGAAGAGTCAATGAGGAATAAACACTCATCCAATAAGGACTCATTGAACATAGTTTCCTAAATGTCTTTGGGAAGTTTAGACATTATCTATGTGAAAGATTAACAATTCTTTGATTTCTAAGTGGAGAACTTCAAATTGAACGCTTGTAAGATGACTATCCATTTTAAATACTCCCCCCCAATGATCTAATGGGTTAAAATGTATTGCATTGGGTTGGAAGATGCTAAAATAGTAGTTTTGAGAAGAAGAATATAATGTCTGAGACAATGGACATCATGAACTGCTACCAAAGCTAAATTCTTAGCATGGAGATAAGACATTTTGCAGTGCAAGGAGAACACCTTGTAGCGGAGGTTTTTACAAAACCTCCCCCCCAAAATGATCCCTTCTTTGTTTATAGTACAGTTTGTTAGTGAAGGTAGGTGATCGAAGGATTTTGTGTAGATTTTTACATCGTTGCACCTAAATAAATAAAAAAATCATTGGTTTCCTCACAAAAAGGATGCCCCGTCGTTGAACTAATAAGGATAATTGATAATTGTTATTAATATAAAATGCTAAAATAATTTTTTTTATTTTTTAAAATAAAATGCATATCGATGCTCCATGATAAACTAAGAGCATCAATGCATGTATGAAGAATGCACCAGATCAAGTTAGAAAAATTGGTTATAAATAAAAAAATATAATTTAAGAAAACCATTTTTTTTTCAATGCACTAAAAAAACCCAACTACCATAGTGCATATACAATAGTGGTGCATTGAAAAACAATAATAGTGTGCTTAATACTACTACAGCCTCAAGTTTTTTAACATATATCCTAAAATCCAACTGGTGCATTACTCATTATACTACACATCGATGCATCTTACTATATGGCACATCGTGAGAGGGTAAAATAAATAAATTTTACCGATACATTCCAATACTACATAATGCACCAACACATCTTACTATCGGGCACACCGCGATAGGGTAAAATATATAAAAAATTACGAAACAAAATTTCATTATCACATTTGCTTCTATGCTTACAACCACTCACACAAGCATCGATGCTCACACTCCTACAACCACCCTATTTGTAGTTCTTTATAGTGTTTTTTCCTTTGTTTGACATTCTTCACTAGTAGATTCCAAACATTTTCAAATTTTGGAAAATAGTGCACATTTTGGTTTTTTCCTATTGGGAAACCACATCTCGTTAGGTGAGAAGAGAATAGGTAAGTTGTTTGTTAGTTCTTTATTTTCAATTTTATTGGATTAAAATTTAAATCTAGGCATAAATTGTGTGGTGCACTTCATGGGTTCGTCCTGCCCCAGACTCGATGGTGCATCTCATGAATTTATAGGAAGCACTGCTAGTGGTGCATCTGAAAACTAGACAACACACTGCTGAAAACTATGCACCATGCATTAGAATGGAAAGTATGAATTTTCAGTGCCTCTCGTCTTAGAAGAGGCACCATCTTTGCAATAAACCCACTGGTGCATTCCAGAGAATCAACTGCACCAGTTCATCTTTGCTTGTCCTCCTTCTTGACAGACTCAATCCTCTTTCACTCCCCTCTATCTTGCATCTTCTCCTCCATGGGTCACTTGAATTTATTCAATATATCTTCCTCTTCATCCATGTAGGCATAATAACTAACATCAATTCTCTTGTAAATATCATACCTAGATATCCTCTTCTTCGCTTCATGGGGTGCACTTATCAATTATCTCTTTAATGTTGGGGAGAAATTTCCTAGCCCCAAAGTATCTGTAATAGGGGCCCTTTCCAATGGAACCATCCACATCAACCTTGTTCCCTTCCAAGTTCATCATCTTGGCGCCTAATTTAGCATGATTAGCACCACCAAGCTCTATGATCTGAGCTTCCTAGTGACCCTTTTCCTTGATCATCTTATTTCTTTCGTCATTGACGTATCAAAGGCGGTGTTCCTTGAGGCATGGGTCATAAATATCCATGAAATTTCATTCAATCTCTCTTATTATCTACTACATCTATTTGTTTGGCTCTATGAGATTGTGGCACTCTGAGGCTAAGAACAAACACCTCTCCTTGGGCTTCTTATTTTCTTTTCTCTTGAATCTTAGGAACCTATTCAACATAGATGGTTCCTTCTCTTCATTATAGACCATTTTCCACCAAAACCCGAGAGCCTAACAGTCTAATATTATCCTTTTTTCTATGGAACACAAATCCTCAATCCATATGGCATCTCTATGTACTGCATAGTCACCATGAGAAGAAATATTTTCATCAATTCCGCATAGAATGCCTTCCTCTAGCATCGACACCTCTTCAATCAAATGCAATGGGTGCTCTATTTTCCAGTTGAGCAAATATGTTTATCCATTTCTTCATATCCAGAACCAAATAATGAATCGATCACCCATACAAGTCTCGCTAGAGAGTCCAGGAAAACCTCAAGCTTTGATACCACTTGTTGGAAATGCGTGAACCCACATGAGAGATATAAATTTTAGAACAAATTAATTGCAAATAAAATAATGAGAAAGTTAAATAAAGATAACACAAACCACATTCAACAAGACACAAATTTGTGTGGTAAAACCATGACAATATGCCAAGTAAACACTCACTGAGAAAAGTATTGGTATTTGTATTGCTCAAAAGTAAATATTGCAATCTTCCCATAGTGAGCTTACAAAATTTTCCAAATACCTCTTAGGGATACACATATATATAATGTCTTCTACATGAATTGCCACCATTACATGAACCAGAAAATTTCATTGTTGTCACAATTCCAACAAGATTGTCAAATTTGGGTAGTCGATCATTAATATAATTGGATAATGTGACACATCGATGGTTCTTCTTCAACCCTTAACATTTTGAACAAGAACATACTATTGGGATGTCATAAAAGAGATCCAATTCATGGTATAATACCATTGACCTAGGCTAGTTGTTGGAATATGGCATGTTGCAATTGACAAGGTAATGAAACTATCCATTTTCATCAAACATCTACCTATGATATCTTTCTCCTAATAGGATCTTTCTCCATTTTTGTATTGGTGGAATATCTTGCACATCCGAACTTGATCTTGAATCATGCTCCTGCAAAATTCAATGAGAAATTATTCAAAGGTACATGCATACATAACATAAATTCAATTAGATAAATGAATTATAAACAAAATCTAGATTTACTACAGATGGTGGGGGAGAATTTGAATAACTTGCAATAATATGGAATGAGCTGGAATACGAAGAATTGGCCATTTGATATTATAATCTTTATTTTCCTACATTTAAGACAAAACCTTCATCACTATGTGAATAAATTCTTCAAAGAAAGTTTGGGAAGAATAGAACAATCTAACTTCAAACAAAATTTTGAACGACTTTTAAAAGGTATCAGTGCACTTAATTATTTTCTGACACATCGGTGCATCTATATATACAAAATGTATCATTGCGCTAAATTATGAGAGGCACCAAAGAGTGACTTATTTTTTTTCCTCCAGAAAAGTTTAATTGTGGAGGTTTGCATTTGTACTTTGTCAATTAAATTCTTTGTCAATGTGTTTTTATGTAAAACATGCATTGGTGTGCTTTGAACTGTATAGTGCACCGAAAAAAGTAAGATACAAAAATAATAATTGTGCATGTGTTTATCATCAACGTGCAAAAATATACAACAAAAAATGACCAAAAATATCATTTTTCTAAATGTATGTGTTTATAAATGAAAACCCTAATCATTTTTTCATTCTTTTGCCAAAATTTAGAGGGGATATTTGTGCAAGAGAGATATATCGACAAAGACTTTTGAGTGGGTATATTTTTTTGAAGAGCCAAATTTGTAAGGGATCACCATAGGTCACATACAAATCTGGAGAGAAGAAATTTCAAGTATGTGATTTCATTATATATATCATCTTAATCTTTCCCCTATTTGACTCAAACAATTTTTAATGCATTATCAAAATAGTAAAAGGGTTTCATAGTTACCTTTATTATTGGAAGCTCTAAATTTCTTGTTGTTTCTCTTCATTTCCCTCTCTATATTTCACAAGGAGATTTTTTTTAAGAAATATATTTTTATAGGGTTTATTTATTTGTATATGGGGTGTTTAGTATTTGTTGCAATGGGACCACTTATTGCATTGGATCCCAAACCTTGTCATTGTTAAATTTATTTTTTTAAACTTTCACGATCAATGATGTGCACTAATATAGGAATATCGTATTGTTCCACATGTTCCTGTCAACAACATTGTTGATTCTAAAATGTAAATAACATTGTTTTTAATACCAAAAGTGTCACGTTTTAAATTTTTTCATGGGTTTGGGGATGTACAATAAATAGTTAATGATGCACTAGTGCTTCTATTAATTTATAAAGTATCGCGTGAATATAACAAAACAAATTATTTATTTTGTAACAATATGATAATCATGTATCGATGCATATACATATGTTTAATGCACTAGTACATAATATTTTATTATATGCACCAAAATTTTATTTTGTAAAAAATATTTCATAATTTCTATATTTGATGATTCCTGTTTTTTTTTTTAACAGAAGATGGCCAATAGAAATTAAATGAAAACAACTCATTGCAGCAGGCAAAATGGTATCTCATCCCAATAACAAAACAATGCAAGTTATTTAACTTTTATTAAAAATTCAATATATTTGAATTATCTGCGGGTTTAAATTAATGATGTGTATTGGTTAAAGCATGTCATATAGAGAAAACAACTTCAAGAAAATTGATAAGGTTTTTTTCATTCTAAGTGAAAAAGAGCATAAAAGTTTTTTGCAAATGTTGCAAAGAGAGGAATTAGATGGATCGACAATTTAAGGTAATCAACACAAATTTTCTTTGAATTTTTACTAAAAGTTAATTTCTTAACATTAATCGCTAACATGTTTTAAACACCCAATTTCACATTATTTTAATGTTGTGCAGAGACTGATAGCGAGGGAATGAAATGTTGTTATAAAAAGATAAAAATTATGAAGGATGTAAATGATGATGACTTGGTCCTTAGTGCATATGGAGTGGTGCTTGAAGTTAAAAAGAGGGTTTTTTTCTTAACAAAACAATGAGGGATAGAGTGGAAAGAACTTGTAGATGTACTTTTCACTTACAACACAAAAATCAATCCAATGACTCCAAGAATCAAATTATATATAAACTAAAAAAATATTTTCCCTAGCAATGTTCAATGAGACCCAAGAGACTTGCAATAGCAAAAACTTATAATAACAAAAAAAGATCATCTAAAAAATATTATTATTAAACATGTTTTTCTATAATATGTCCACAAAATTATCAAATTGATTTTTTTCCTATATTTACTTTCATGTTGATTTAAGAAAAAAATATTGTGCTTTTCATTTTTCAAGAAGATTATGAAAATTACAAGAGAGAAATGAGGGGAAAACCAATACATATGGGTAGGGATGTACTAAAACACGTACAAGGAGATGGTAAAAGAAATGAACACAATTGCATCAATTGAGGAATCATCCCAACAACAACATGCATTAGAGGTATTTAATCATTTATTTATTCTTTTATGTCCATCAAATTTAGCTATCACATGAAATACTAATTTTCGATTGTTTTTTTGTAGAAAATATAAAAAAAGGAACCCATTTGGCACATAAGACAGGACAATGAGAATGAAAGGGGTTGATCTCAAAGTTTGTGAGTTCTTATGTTTTCGACGTTACTTAAGATTTCATATTTTTTGTGATATTTATATTTGAATAATTAATTTACACTCTTACATGAATGCGTTCTAATAGGTGCTAACATACAAATAATATCCAACCAAAGAATTGCTCGACATTTGGTTAAGTATGGGTTGTGAGTATATCTTGAAGTATCAAGGTTTAATTAAACAATTTGTGAGTAGCTATGTTGTTTAACTTCCCTCATTTTATAATTAATGGAACAACAAGACACCTTTATATTAATTATATTGACTATACTTTGTCATGGTGTATTAAACATGAAGGAAACAAAGTATGGAGTGAAACCGACAAAAGATATTTTGAGAGATGACATGCACCATGGCTTCAAAATAATGTGTATTGTTTATGAAACAATCATTGCTATGGTATGATGATTTATTTATGAAATCATGTATTTTTAGGGATCTAACCTCCCTAAACCCTTACATAGGTACAATAATATATTTTCTATGTAATAAAGGCCAACAATAGTAAATAAGTCCTATGTAATAATGTGAATACGTCTAATGTAAGAATACTTACTAGAATTTTTTGCTTCTAGAAAGATTTTCCTCTTGAATGTTCTTTAGAAGATAGAAATAATATAATTAAGAGTAAAAGGCATGGGAAAGTTTTGTCTTGAGAATTACTTTATAATTGAGATATACTTTGTTGGACGTTTCCCCCTCAAAGAGACAAGCGAATTTGGATTCATATCAATAAAGGTATCATTTATGGTGATATTTTTCTCTATAGTTTGTTGTTTCTGCTGGTATTCATCATAATAATTCTATTACTACATATAATACATCTGGCACCTTACAAGTGGTATCAAAGCACCTTCCTATGCCTAGTTTTAGACAAATTATTTTTTAGGATATAGATGTGTATTGTCGATGTGTTTAAAGCACAAAGATCTGTCGTTCAATGGGTAAAATTGTGATTTGGGAGGACTAGATGTAGGAAATATATATCATTTCATGAGTTACTCAAAACAAACATTTCACCTTGTTGGAAACCTCTGTAACCCTTGTTGTAACCCCTTCGAGTAGTACTGCATTAGATAAGACCTGTACATGGTTGTTCACTCCCACATACCCTCAAGCATATAGGGAGTCCCATAGATCTCCTGAAACTAGCTATAGATCAACCTATTGGTCACCTAATTGTTATAGTGTCACCAAGAATATAACTCAGGAAGACTACTCTAGTGTACATAGTTAATCCGATAATACAACTAAGGGTATGATCGAGACTCCTTAGTTGGTGAAATGGGATATTGGGTGTGAGTACTATTGTTTGACCCCAAATGTATATCAGAGATTTATAGCACGGGGAAAATTCTTCTTTGTAGGAACCCTAAGAACCCTAACCTTTGTTTTTGGAACAAAAAAAAATAGAAACATAGGGGAACATTTTCAGTGCAACCCTATCTCTTACATCAAGGTTGTGAAATTCCTACACAATTTTCCCTTTTAACAATTTGGGCATTCAATCGCTGTAGTATTCCTCAGGCTGGATTATAACTCCATAGGAGTGAAAAAAAATATATATTGGTCCCACCGAAACCCTTGTTTGAGACTTGTTATCACATGATTAATAAATGTGCAAATCCCTCCACACAATCCCCCAAATATTGTGTAACTATGGAAGAAACTACCATTGTTACCTTAATAGAATCTTCCCACATTTTAGTGATGGAAGAGGTCCACCAAAAGGGATGCTTCCCTAGTGACCTCAAGGGATAAAATAAAAAGTTCAGTAGCCAATACTACCACCCCCTATATTGATCACCGGTTTGTTGGTCTAGGTCTAGGAAAGAGAAGAGGTTGAAAGTGTTTTTTGTACATTCCTAGAACAAGAACACTTTTCAACATATGTTCAACAATATCCAAGTTAAAATATTCAACAATAACCTCTTTAGAGACTAGACAAGATAGAATGAAATGTGTTGTTACAAATTTGCAACAATAAATGATGATATAACAATAGTAAATGATTTTTAACATCAACAATAATTAATGCTAAAAAATACCACAATTCACCATGAAAAGTAAGCATATAACCAATAGAATATTATACAATTGTTAGGGGAAATATCTGGTTGAGTTAAGCCACCTTTGGATGAGTGTATGCAACAATTTAATGTGACTTTAGATGGATGTAGCAAACTTTTATAATAGAAGCAAGTAATATTACAAGTTTGCTAGGGTTAGAGTTAGTAGAGTTAGTAGAATTCTTCAGAGTTTTGAAAGAGGGGTTTTATCAATCACTTTCACCACAAGAGTTGCTTTTATATTAGTTCCTTTACCATTCTAGGGCTATGGAGTCTCAAATGCATCCAATATTGAAGGTTGATCTACTAGAAACCAAGAGGTGGATTCTAAACCCTAAGGTTCAAGCACATTTGGGCCTTAGTATTTAGACTTTGA
Organism: Picea mariana; assembly: GCA_032191745.1. NCBI lineage: Eukaryota > Viridiplantae > Streptophyta > Pinopsida > Pinales > Pinaceae > Picea > Picea mariana. The sequence goes on from JASDQU010735231.1 coordinate 43,336, forward strand.
GGATAAGGATGTCTAGTGTGCAAGCACATTTGGGCCCTAGATATAGTTTCTCCCTTCTTCTAGATTCAACTAGGTTAAAGATAAATTGTCTACGGCTAAAATCCTAATGTGCTATCACTTTAGAGATTTAGGTTTCTAACCCTAGCAAGTACAATTCACAAATTTTGGACAAGTAAAACTTTGTGAGAGGAAGAAACAATTATGTTCATCTCTTAGATTTTCAATAAAACAAGACTTCTTGCAACAAAATATAAATTTTACCATTTACATCAACAACATATCAAAGAATTGCAGATAATTAATTACTTTATCCAAGAAACCAATAACATTTAACCCTAATTTCAGAAATATCCATCCAAAATCAACAAACCATCCACAAGAGATCCATTCCAAGTATAGTTCATGAGAGAGAAAGACCAATAACCCCAAAGGGGCCAAAAATTTCAAAAGTACTCCTTACAATGGTGAGGAAGAGATGATGATAAAATCAAAGTGGGGGTTATCCTTTTTATATGAGGCTACCATCACATATGTGTCCACATAATATGTCAACAACAAAATATAAGTGGGGTAGACCCCTCATTTTCCCTTTACAAATGCTAAAGTGAAAGAAATAAATCATGTGTGAGATGT
>JASDQU010735232.1:43011-56185 GCA_032191745.1 Picea mariana
AAGAAAATTTTTAGTGTTATCAGAAAGATAGCTATAGTCTATATAGTAATGATCAGATTTGTATTCATATAGACCCCCTTCAACTTTATTTTGAAGTTATGATAGTTCTTCTTCTATTCTTTCCATGGGATAAATACCATCAAACTCTATGTTATCTCTCTGTAAATTCCCAGAGGTTGTCGGGAGGTAGAAGAAATTTATCAGAGGTAACTTTATCCAACCACTTTGAAATTGGGATCTAGCCCTGCCAGTTTCAGAGACGGATCTCTCAGTAAGATTTAACTATGTTTTAGATTTCAGATATGAGGCTAGTTAAATAGATAAGACTGTGAGATTTGTTTATAAATTGGCTGAAGTAGGTATTACACATCCATTGGGTTATAGGGTTTATTTTATAAAGTTTGAGACCACAAAACATATTTTAAAAGGTATTTTCACAGGGCAGGATAATGCAACTGTTGGATTCTTTAGAATAAAGATGATGGACATCATAAAATGTGAGATAATCAATTAGAATAAATAATCAACTAATAATTTATTTATTGTAACATCAGAAGACAAACACTTAGATATTCAAAAGTTGAAAACAGAGTATACGCAAATAAATTCTACAACTTTTGCCACTTTTAAATGATCAGATTTAGAAAACAAAAATGATTACTGAGAGAGATAAACATTCAACGAAGGGGAGTAACATCACCAACAATTAACACGCAGGAATCCTGTGAAACGTCCCTTTATATTACTGGAAGATCTCTTGATAAAAATTACAGTTCTTATAGCTTGCTAGGGCGTAAAGATCAACCCTCAATACTTCGAAGTTTGAAGTATTTATAACCAAAATTACAAACGACCCTGTCATCAATGATCATGACATGGTGGATTCTAAATCTAACTAACTAGATAAGATAATAAAAAATTGTAGGAACTATTGATGATCTATCGAATTCTTCATGTTTATTTTGGGGAAGGCCATTGGTGAGTCATTCATTTGACTTTGACTGCTCTACATGCTGACTCAAATGGTACACATCATCCCTAATTCTGTCAAAGTGCACAACTCCTCCCATCTTTGTTGATTGGGAATGGTGACTTTGAGCAGTCTTTGGTAGATTTCATCCATTTCTATATATTTGGAAAAATTCGGCTTGGTGATGAAAATATATTTGATTTTGTGTTGGATACTGAGGTCCAGTTGTAGAGTCTCGATAAATTCCTTGCCTGTTATACTACCCTGTATTCCTGAAAACTTGGAAATATCCTTGGCCACCATGGTAATCTTCTGCTGGTAGTCAGAAAGGGTCATTAGCTTATCGTTTAGAACCAATAAACTAGGAAGACCTTTCTTTTGCAACACATCAATCTTGCTGAAGAATATTTGAACTTTGATATCCATGTTATGTACTTTCTCCTCTGGCTGCAACATTAATCCTATTTTGGTCAGAACTCTTTTAACCTCGAGGATAGTTTATGTTATGTCTTCAATCTTCAGGTCTTCCATCTCTTCCATAGTCTTTGAATTCAGAAACTTGATGATTTCATTCGCTTCTGGGAGCATTTCCCCCAGCTCTCCTTTTAGCTTGTCAATGTCCTGCCTTCTCGTCAACACCAGTTCATGTTGTTCAAACATAATTTGCACCATGGGCTAGATTTCATTTATGGACTTGGAGATATCCATCCAAATGTTCTCCTTGGCTTCTGCTAGTGTTCTGCCTACCCCTATTTGCTTTTGCAGCAGCTGTATTTCCTACTTGAGATTTTCTAATGTTTTCTTCTCAATGTTGTAGTTTTTCTGGTAGGAAGGCTTTAGCTCCTAGAGATTCTCAATATCTTTCTTCAGTCTATTTATTTATGTTCCTTGTAGGGTCATCTCCTCCATTGATTTTGCTAGCTCTATATATTTTTCCAGAGCTATCAGTGGGGTGGCTAATGGAAGTTCTGCTGTGGTGGTTGTTGATGCTTTTGTTGTGCTAACTTTTGTGAGGGGAACTGCACTCAGTGATATGACTTCCATCGGTGTTTCCTATTCCTTCTCCTTTAATAACCTCTCCAGCTCTGCTTCCATCTCTTTTATCTGTGCATTCTGTTCCATGATCAACTTTAGCATCTCCTCCTTTTCACCTTCTGTCTTAACCATCTCTTTGGCTTGTGACTCTTCTGTAGGTGGAATTTTTAGTTGCTTCCTTAGAGATGCTACGTCAACATTATTTTTCTTGAGCATCTCCTCAGCTACTTTCACATTTGAGGGGTCATACCCAATTTTGAGCACCAATTATTCTAAAGACTTAATCCTGTTATCCTTTGCAAAAGATGATATTTTCTACAACTTTAATTGAGTCTGAACATTGTTTAGAGAAACCTATAATTTTGCAGTAGTAGTGGAAGCATTGGCCAATGTTGAGAAATCCATTTCTCCAGTCTGCCTATGTAAATCCATCTGATCAGTTGGATGTACATCTCTAGTGTTAAACTCAAATGTTTCCCTTTTGTAATCAATGATTTCCTTTGGATGGGGTGCCTATGCCTGCAAAAATGCCATGTGCATTCTCCCTTTCTCTGTATCAAAAGATGATAATAATCTGTGATGTGCTATAGACGTTTGCTTCCAAAACTGAGCATAGGTGTTGTTGGTCAGCATCTCATTTTTCTTCTTAATCAAATCATACTTTTCAAAAATACTCAATTTTGCAGATCCTGGTGAAGGTTGGGTAATCACAGTGGTATCAGTCTGCTTCGTTGAGGAAGAAGTAGACATCATCTGATGACTTCTTGAGAAAAGTGATGAATGCTCCCCCTCAACTACTGTGGCAGACCGGGTCTCTTCCTCTGCAGACCTGTTAGTAGTGTGAGTGGTTTTAGGCCTTTTCTTGTACACCTGGAGATCCTCTGCTGACACTTCGGTGACTAAAGGCGAGGTGTCCTTTTTGGGTCTTTTCTCCTTGGGCATCTATGGTGTAGTTGTTTATGAAATAATGATCGAAGGAGATTGTTGTTCTGCTTCTTCCAGAGTGTTCATCTTCCACTCTGTTTGGTTAAAAAAATTCTCGATCTCTAGCTTGGGTGCATGAACATATGGGGAATTTTTATTCTTCAATATCATCTCTACAATGATCCCACATGGATCATAATTCCACAGGAAAATTGTGCCGAACTTCATTTCCTTTAATAGTTTGTCTGCCTCTTCCCCAACAGCTCGATTGTTGCAGATAAAGGATCCTATCTACCCTTTAATTCTCAACTGTTGTGTTTTCTTCAAAGACACAAAATCTATAGCGTCTAAATTGATCATTTTCCTAATGTATTCCAAGGAAAATATCCTAACCGGAACATATATGGGAAGTTTATAAGGAGCCAACTCACATCCATAAATTCTTATTTCCATGTGATTCTGATACAGATACCAGTCTCTAGTCTTGGCGATCTCTAAGAGGTGTAAAATTATTTGGATATTGTCATTTATCCTCGACTCTTGCCTACAACTGAGCATGCTTACGGTGATAAAACTGCTCAATAAATTGCTTGAAATTGAACTCTATGGAGTTTCTTTTGAGTAGCGAAGTCTAAGAGGTGGTAGGCTATGGTTTGCCATCCTAGTCCATTTTATGCATGGTGAATGAGAACTTATCTGCTTGAAATAGCATGAACATGTAAGCCAGTATTGAAGAATACCAGAACAAGCCCTCTGTGGGAAATTTGAAAAACTGCTCATGCATTTTTTCAGCTAGAAAACTGGTGTAGTCGAATTGGGTGGTGGATTTTTCTTCAACAGCGAAAATGGATAGGTAACCTAAAATGGGCTTGTCCACCCATTCATCTGAGAAGTAACCGAGTAGACAACATAGCGACATAATGATTTGGTTTCCCTTTTTTGAAAACATGGAGGAATGTTAAGGGGATTTTTTCTTGGGGAATTGAGCATCCTGTGGGAGGAAAAGCTCAAAATTTTGTGATCTCTGGGGAAAAGACAGATTTTGGTACTTTTTAGTTATAACTTCAAGGGTGAAAGGAGAGGTGGATTCGGCTCTGGATAGTTGCATCATTTGATCAATGGACTCGGGTGTGATAGTGAAAAGGGATTCTCCAGACGATGAAACAATGGCTCTCTTATCGGAAAGGTAATGTGCTTGACACTTGAGGGCGAAGTCAGGAAAATGCTGGACTAGGGGAACACAATGCAGGGGGAGATTGGACTCCCAGAGCCCAATCTCATCACATTGATCCAAGAAATTGTCCCTAAACCATGAATGCAATTCGGCAAGATCGAATTCGCACCTGGTCTCTAAGATCAAGTAGTCTTTATCGGCTAGTGAGATATGGTCAAGATCAACAGGAGGTGGGAGGAATGGATTTTCTTCAACCTCTAATATTTTAGATTTTGGTGCCATCACTTCAAAAGGTACCTACAATTGAAACAAAAAACGTTAGCGGGTAATGGCTATGGCTGGGTCGCTCACTGAAACAGTGAGGGAAAATGAGTTTCTGGTGTGTGGAAAGTGTGAGCATTGTGAAAATGGCAGAGATAGGGTTAAATTTGGGTGAACGGGTATCTGTTGGGTGTGGGGGATAGGTCAGCAAGCTAACAAATATGTTATCCTGTATTAAATGGGCAATGGATCACTTGAGGTATGAGGTGGCAGGTAAGGACGGGTGATGGGTGCGCCAAGATGACATGGAGGGAAATGACTGGAAGATAGGCGAAAGGGATATGACATGTGATAGGTGAATGGAGGGGGATACACTGGCAGAGTAATGAGACAAGACTTATAAGAGGAGATAGTGGGACGTTACGTCATGAGATGGTGGGATAGTGGAGAATGATGTCATGAGGCGAAGGTGGTATAGGAATGTCGGTATGGAAATATGTCGGAGGGGGGGGGTAGGCAGCAAATGGTTTAGAGTAGAGGGGGTCCGACGTGATGGTTGGGGACATGTTAGGATGGGGCCCACCCGAAAAACCACCCATATTGGACCCCCCCCATCATTAAAGATAGAATGGTTGGGGGGGTCCGAAATCTCTTGTTGGTCATCGATCCACATGATGTTATATCAACCATAGATCTATGTGTGCTCTTTAATCTCCATATCATACCCCCCCACCATTAAAGATAGAACAGTCGGGGGGGTCCATAATTTCTTCTTAGCTGTAGATCTAGGTGCCATTAGATGAGTCGTAGATCTATGCACACTCTTTAATTTTCGAGCGCGAATCAAAATGCTCAGTGAAAAATTAGGATAGTGCTTCTTTTGTGGGTTTTGTGCGTTGCTTCCCTTGCATTTTGTCACCATGGGGTTAGGAAAACACTTCAAACATCAAAATCATGAATTTTCGTCGAACATCATACATATTTTATTGAAGGAAAAGATGGCTAGCCTACGTCCTATCCTACCTACCTACACATTTAGCCCAGATTAGATTGTTGGGTAAGAAATTACTCTACCCTGGGGCTATTTGACCAAGATTAGACAGTTTGAACAAATTTATTCACTAACTAACCTAATTACTTGGCTAAGATTAAACAATTTAGCCAAGCTTATTCACTAATCCTATTAGCATAAATTCAAAAGGACTTGGCCATGCTTAACAATATGGATCAAGTCATTATTATTGCATGGGGTTTTATCCATTTTCTTTTATACCCTCTTTTATCTTTTTTTTCTTTCTTTTCTTTTCTTTTATTTTATTTTCTTTTTTCTTTTCTTTTCTTTTTTCTTTTCTTTTTCTTTTCTTGTTCTTTTGCAAATCATTTGCAGGATGAAACATTATTTGCAATCCAAAAGAACTACAGGGATAAAATTTGAGTCACCAGTTGATCCTATGAATTATAGGGTTATAGCAGCGGCTCCACCTGGGGATGGTACTCTCCTTCTGAAGTGCCAAGAATACTGCTTCCTGATGTCCTGAAAGATTTTTTCCAGAGCTTCTTCTGCTATTTGATTTGTTTTATTTTGAAAATTTTGATGACATTGTCCAGTGGCTTAGGGCCTTGTCTACGGGCTTCAACCATCTGATCAATGCCACCCACTCATAAACTGCAAGTAAAAGAAATGGTTTGTACAATGGAAATGGGTGGCTAGGGCCTTTATTGGGGTGGTGAATAATGCTTCAACATCTTGCCATTCACAAGTCCGCCTGACAAGTCTGTACCATCACTGTTCTTGAGCAGAAAAGCGTTATTTCCTATGAATGCTTGAATCATGTAAGGGCCCTTCCATAATCTATCAAACTTTCCATGTTTACCCTTATCTTCATTCCTAGAATCCCACCTCAGTACCAAATCACCTAACTCGAAATCATATTCTCTAGTTCTTTTGTCAAAAATATTTTTGATGTTTTCCTAGATGACCTGAGTTTTGTTGTATACTTCTTCCCTGGACTGTTGCAAATGGATCATCTAGTTTATTCTTCTTTGGGAATCATTTGGCTCAGCTTGCATCTCTTGCAACAACTTCATGACAGGGACCCCAAAGAGGTAGGGGAAAATGATTTAGTGTCATAGACCAACTGGTATGGAGACATACCAATTAACCTCTTAGTGGTCAGTCTGTCAACCCAGAGTGCGAAAACCATCTTGTTATGCCAGGACTACTTATTTTCTTGCAGTGTCTTCTTAATGATATTCACTAGATTTTTATTGGAGGACTTAACCAACCCATTTCCCCGAGGGTAATAAGATATGGAGTGTACCAAAGTAATGTGATACTGGTTACAAAACTCTATGAGATTTTTGGATCGGAAGGCTGCTACATTGTCAGTTCTGATTTTTCTAGGACATCCAAAATGAGACAAAATGTGATTTTCTAGAAATTTAATGATGACAGAGTCAATAGCTTGCCTGCATGGTACAACTTCGATCCACTTCGTGAAATAGTCTTTGGCAGTGAGAATCCACCTGTGTTGGCCCGAATAAAGTGGGTGTATCTCTTCGACGAAGTCCAAACCCCATTGCTGGAAAGGAGCTTCAACTGAGATGGGTTTTAGGGGCAAAGGAATAAGTTTCTTTTTACCTTCAAACACTTGACATTTATGGCATGAGGTGACTTTTTGATGTACATCAAAAAACAATGTGGGCCAGTAAAACCCAACTCTAAGAATCTTATTAGCTATAGTCTTCCAACTCATATGCCCACCACAATCTCCTGCATGAAAATCCTGCAAAACCTTGTCAACTTCGTCTTTTAACAGGCAATTGAGAAAAATACCTCCAGGATCTTTCCAACAAAGATTACCTTCTAGAATAAAAAAATTCAATGCTTTTAACTTCAAAAACCTAGCTTTAGTTTTAGTTAGACCAGGGGGAGATTGTAAATTATGCAGGAAAAATATGAGGTATGCATACCATGGTGATTTTAGGAATACCTCTTTCATGCTTGGAGTTGCCTGCTCTCCCTGCTCATCTACTGAAGCCAAGAAATTAATATTTAAAGCATGCAAATTAGATTCACCCATCAACTTTTCTAGACCCTGACCTTTGATCAGTTTAGTAGGTTTAATCTCTATATCATATTCCAGAATAACAACAATCCACTTTCTTCTTCTACCATCTGGATTATCCTGAGTTAGAATATCCTTTACCACTACATTTGGAACATAAGCAATTGTGTGGGAATGGAGAATATAGACTCTAAAATCTTTTATGGCTTTCACGAGAGAAAAATCTTGTTTCTCCATTATTTTATAATTCAACGCAATGTCTCTCAAGGATTTGCTAAAAAAGGCTATGGGTTGTTCATACCCTTCACTATTTTTCTGCAGTAGTACTACTGCGATGGTGTGTTCAAATGCAAAATAGAAAAGGTAAAAATATTTGGTAAAGTCTAGATTGATCAATAATGGAGCTTGTGTGAGTGCATGCTTAACCTACTCAAATGACTGCTTGGATTCAATGTTCCATTTTATTTTTGTGTCTTTTTTCAACATATTTGTAATGTTCCTGAGAAGGTTAGCCAGGTTGGGTATGAATCTTCTTAGGAAGTTTATTTTTCCAATGAAAGATTGCAACTCTTTATTGTTCCTAGGGTGTTCCAGTTTCTGGATGGCCTCTATTCTACTGGGATCTATTTTAATTCCATCCTTAGATATTATGTGTCCCAAGAGCTTGCCTTCCTCTAACCTGAAAAGGCTTATCTTAGGATTCAAAGAGATCCGAAATTTTCTGCACTTCTCAAACACTCCTCTGAGATGTTGTAAATGTTCCTCATCAGATTGGGAGTAAATTGTTACATCGTCCAGATAAATGACTATAAATATGTTGATCTCATCCACAAAAGAAATGTCCATTTCTATTTGGAAAGTGGCACCAACGTTCATCAAACCGAAGGTCATATTCACATACATGATGGTTCCCCAGGGTGTGGTAAAGGTTGCTTTCTCTCGATCATCTGGGTGGATGAGAACCTAGTTATAGCTTGAGAAACCATCTAGTAGGGAGATTTTGTTGTCCCCAACTACCTTTTGTAATATGTGGTCCATTTTGGGAAAAGGGTAATTGTCTTTTAGGGATACCTTGTGCAGGTTTCCAAAATTGATACAAAGCCTGATTTTGCCAGTCTTCTTTCTGGTCGGAACCAGATTAGAAACCCATTTGGAAAATCTTAAGGGAGCTATGATTTTGGCATCATACATCTTTTTGATCTCTTTTTCTATCGGGGGAAGTAACTTGGGATTTATTCTCCTAAGTTTATGTCTGAAAGGTTTGTGTTCTTCTTTTATCAGGATCCTATGTTGTATGATGCTTGTGTCATAAGATTTTAAATCTTCATAACCCTAGGCAAACACGTCTACATATTCCTTAAAAAGTTCAATGTATTTGAGTTTCTGCTCAAGGGGTAAAGATTTGGAAAGTTTTACCATCTTGGGCTTCTCTTCTATCCCTATATTACATTCTTCAACCTCCTTACCACTAGCTTGAATTTTGGGTTTTTTCACTACATCGTTAAAATCAAACAGGTCCTCTAACGGAACTAAACCTCTAGGTAACACATTATTTTTTAAATGAAAAATATCATAATCTACTTCATCTTCATTCAATTCATCTAAATCTACTTTATTCACACTATCATTTTCAAAAACAGATTTATTTACATTATCATCATCATTTTCTAAGTCTATAATTGTACATTCGAAGTCATTTTTACACTGTAGAAAATCTTCAATTTGATCGTCATTCCCAAATACCTGTCAGTATCTGATGTTGTCTAGGATAGTCGGTCTGCACTTCACCTCGACTGTGTATTGGTGAGTGGGATAGAAAGTTATCTTGCATGTAGCTTCTAACGTAGCCAGTCCATCTGCTAATATGTTTTGTCCCCTGGGCATCACCTGCAAATCAATTTCTATGAAACATTGAAGGGCATCCAAAACAACATTCCTATAAGCTCTAAGTCTGGGATGTTTTTCTACATATTCACCTTTAATTTGTTTGATAATTAGTTCAGAATCACCTCTTACCATAACTCATTTGGCACCAACCTTCTTCAGTAGTTTCAGGCCGAGCATCAAAGTTTCGTACTCGGCTATGTTGTTAGTGCACTGAAAATTTAGTTTGTAAGAGTGTCTCTCTGAATACCTTGATTTTTTATTGTGAAACCAAACTCCAACTCCAACTCCCTCCTTTCTCATAGCTCCATCAAAATCCATGCTCCAAAAATCTGCTGGCAGTTCCTTACTTTCTACAGTCATAGTTCTTCTTAACTCAGTGATTTCTTTATCTTCTTTCAGATCAGGTGTATCATCTTCCAGTTGAGAAATTTGTTCTTCCAGTTCACCATCATTATATAGAATGAAGGAATCCATATCAGAATGTGCAGAGTATAGTGGGTAGTTATGTGGCTTTTCTTGACTACTGACCATGTATTTCATAAGAGTCTCTCTGTACAGCCTTCTCTGTTGTCCAAATACTGGGACTGTGGCATAAGACATGTCTAACTACAAGGTTCCTTTCAACTTGCCCCCCTAAGACCTGGATAGAAACATACCATATTTTGGTGGAATGTCTGCAACCACAACATCCATAACCATGCATTTTGCTAGAATTTGAACCAAAGTGATACATAAATATTTAATCAGCCCAATGCATCTGACCTTGCTAGAGTCAAAGGAATGTAAATATTTTTAAGGTCTGGTGACCTCCAGTCCCAACTTCTCTATCACATCTTTAGGCATGAGGTTTTGAGAGGTGCCCGAATCTAGCATAGCATTATGTAAAATTAGGTCGTGGATATTCAGGCTGATGTAGAAAGGGGCAACGGCACTGGTATCAGTCTGACCATCAACTCTAGGGCCAAAAAGGAGCTCAGGTTGATCATCAGTAAGATTTACCATATATGAATGATTTGTTGATCCAACAGTCAAGGCATTCATGCCTATATTTGGTTTTATGCTCAATTCTTTAATAACCTACGACCTGTAATCGTTCTTACTCATCAGCTCGGAAAGGGGAATGGGAATCTTCAATTTGGCTACTTCCCATTCAAGGCTGAAAGTTGGAAGTTTTGCTTAGGCTCTGCATTTATGATTTGTCTACCATAGTCTTTTGGGAAGAAGTAGTTGGTTGACTAGTTCATGAAACCTCAGTCTAATTTGATCTTTTTAAAATTATGGGGTTTCTCTTAGCAAGAGATTCAACATTACTCTGCTTAGGTACTTTCTTGGTGGAACTATCTGAGGTTTTCTTGATCTCGACTGTTTTCTTCATTTTAGTTACCTTCTTTAGCGGATTCTCATTCATCTTTTTGCTTCTCAGATTGTACTGCTTATGTACCTCCATTATGGCATTTTCAATTGACTGTTGTTTTATTTCCTCTGCTTCCCCATTTACCTTTGTTTGTGAAAGAAGAAAAAATTATTTCTCTTCCTGAGTAAGAAAGATGGATTCATCATCGTGAATGCCCATGAGGCTTATATGAGTGTCATACATTTCTTCGATTATCTCCTCATCTTCATTAGTGTAATTTTCCTGAAGGGGTGGTCTGATCTACTGATCAGGACCCCTTTGTTCTCATTGATCCCTAGGATCTCTTTGTTTGATTTGGGTGGGATTTCTTCTAAAGTTCGGATTCCGAATCTGAGGAGTAGCTTGGTTTTCCCTGGGAGGATTTCTGTCAGCTATAGTAAGTCTTTCCATCATCCTCTCCATCACTCTAGCTAAGGAATCTAGTTTGGTGTCTGAAGAGGAAGTGGAAGGCTCCTCTTTAATCATGACCCTCCTTTCTGTCCTCTGCCTGGCTCTTCTGGCTAACAGGTTGGCTTCTATGCTTACTGCACTTTTTTGCATGTCTTCGAGAGTAGCATAATTTCTTTCCCTTAACTGATATGACATATCAGCATCAAAATTGTCAGGGAATTTTATTAATGCCAATCCTTATGGTGGTTTGATATCTTCCAGAATTGCATTGTACAGGTTGTTGAAGCGGGTGCAGTAGTCCTGCACTATCTCTCCTTGGTTCCTTTCGATGTTTTCGTATTCTGAAAAGATCTGTAGAGGATTTTTCTTTACCTCCCATATGTCGAGAAAACTTCTTTGAAAAGAGGCAAGGTCAACCATAGAAGCAGGATGTAAGGCTTTGAACCATTTCTTAACATCCCCAGTCAGACTCTATGTGAAGAGTCTCATTTGAACATCAACTTCATCTACTTCCTGCAAATCAAAATAGTCATTCATTTTGCCAACATGTTGTTGTGCATTCAGAGGCCTAGTACCATTGAACTATGGAAGTCTGGTTTGATAGTCCTGGGGCATGGCGTGTAAGGGAGCGGCCAACACCAAGGGAGCATATCTGGCTACCATGATAGGTGGAGGAGGCTGAACAACAAACTGTGTGATTGGAGGGGAAGTGACAGAAGCTGTGGAGGAGGAAGGGCTGGGAGGAACAGAGTGAGATGGTTGAGGTTTTACAAAATATGCAGCAACAGTTAAGGAAGAAAGTTCGATTGACTACTAGAAGTGAGCTTGGTATAAGTAGTGATCAAGGTTTGCTACTTTTTTTCTAACTTGTCAAATTCCTGGAGAAATCTTTGATCAACGTCTTCTCTGGGAGAGAGTATTTCAGGGGTCCGGGGTTGAAGGATGGTTTGATCTAAAAATGTTTCAATCACAAAGCTGTCAGATTTTGTTCTAAAAAGGCTTAGTTCAAAAGAGGTGTCAAAATCGAGATCCTGAAGGGAAACAAGTTTCTCTGGAAGAGAAGGGGACCTATGAAGGGGGTTGTGACTCCCAGAACCTTCCGCAATGATTTTATTTCTAAGTAATTGTTCTGGATTGTCAATTGCTATTGCAGGTTCTGGATCTGGGTGAGATATGGTGTAAACTCTTTTAGGAGCCATAATTTTTTATTTTAATGGATATAACTTAATATGTACAAACTTTTAACAACCTCTTAACATTATCTCTTTATAAGTTTGGATTTTATGATTAGTTCAGAAATAAAGTTTTCTTTGTCTAGGGAAAATAAATCGTGGGATTGAAAGTTTGTCCAGTTCCCCAGTATGGTCACCACTATATTATCGCTCTGTAAATTCCCAGAGATTGTTGGGAGGTAGAATAAATTTATCAAAGGTAACTTTATCCAACCACTTTGAAACTGGGATCTAGCCTTGCCAGTTTCAAAGAGGTATCTCTCTGTAATATTTAACTATGTTTCAAATTTTAGATATTAGGCTAGTTAAATAGATAAGACTGTGAGATTTGTTTATAAATTGGCTGAAGTAGGTATTACGCATCCATTGGGCTATGGGGTCTATTTTATAAATTTTGAGACCACGAAACAAATTTTAAAAGGTATTTTCATAGGGCGGGATAATGCAACTATTGCATTCTTTAGAATAAAGATGATGGACAACAGAAAAGGTGAGATAATCAATTAGAATAAAGAAGCAACTAAGAATTTCTTTATTGTAGCATCAAAAGACAAACACTTAGATCTTCAAAAGTCGGAAATGGAGTATACAAAGATAAATTCTGCAACTTTCGCTACTTTTAAATGATCATATTTAGAAAACAAAAATGATTATTGAGAGAGATAAACATTCAACGAAGAGGAGTAACATCACCAACAATTAACACACATGAATCCTGTGAAACGTCCCTTTATATTACTGGAAGATCTCTTGATAAAAATTATAGTGCTTACAACTTGCTAGGGCGTAAAGATCAACCCTCAATACTTCGACGTTTGA
>JASDQU010735232.1:65691-75815 GCA_032191745.1 Picea mariana
TTTTCTAATATTTCATCATCAATGTTGATAGATTCTCCTGCATATTTCAATTTAAAGTTTATATTAAAAAACAAAACCCGAACATAAATTCACTAAACTATATACAAGTGTTCATCTTGTATTATCTAAATTTATGTACATACCTATAGGTGATTCGTCTTCTGCTTCAATTTTGATTTCAACATCTTCTACTTCAATTTTGGTTTCAACGTCTTCATTGACATTATGAGACAAATCTATTTATGTTTTTTAAAAAACATCAAATCGTAATTACAATCAATTATATTAAACAATATTTTAAATTTGAATTATATACTTTTAATATAGACAATATGTGCATGCATACCTGGTTGGACTTCTTGTTGTTGTAAATCTCTATTTATATTATCATCGTTTCTTTCTTCAATATTTGCACGTTCTCATTTATTTCTCCAATAATGCTCTTTCCTTTGATCGTTATGGTGAGTTTCATCTCGAGTGCGATCAAATTTTCTCTTACGCAAACTTTTGTTTCCCATGACTTTTATTTTTATCTATAAAAGTTATGTTCAACAAAGACTTCACCTTGAAAAAATGCTCAACATTTATCTTTCAACATATAAATTGTTATTCCAATAAAAGCTTGAACAAACATCAATTACCTTCTTCAACAAAAATGAAAAAGATGATTTGAAACTTTGTTTAGGTGCTCTAGAAAACCATCAAACAAGCGATGAATTGTGTTAAATGTGTTCGAACGAAAGTGTATTTATACGATTTGGCGTGAAATTAAATGATACGACGCATCTTTTCATTTTTTCCGGCCGACGAAATTCACTCAACCATCTTTCGACCGAAAACCTTGGAAATCGTTTAATTTTGATGGATTTCGTTAGAATTTAATTTTTCATCCGAAAGAATATTTGTTTGGCCGAAAACTAGAAATTGGGATTGTACCTAGAAACCAGACAATTCCCCCAAGCTTACCTGAACTTTGGAGGTTGTGGACTCCTACAAATACTCAGAATTTGGTTTCAAAAATGGCACCAACATTTGCAAAATTGAATCTACTTTCAATTCCTATAATTTGTTTTCTTTTTCATTATTTTTATCTAATTTTATTTAATTTAAAAAAAAAAACACTCCATAATATTTTCAGCAGATATTATTATTCAGTGAAATGAAATATCCATATCTTTAAAAATACACAGTGAAAAATTTAGAAAAAAAATATATTCATAATCCTTAAACTGTTCTTTTCAAAAGGGTATTTTTAGATTTTACTTTTAAGTAAAAATTAAGATAGATACAAGGTGGGGGGAAACATGTGTTTAAAATTTGCAACATTTTCAGCTTGGTCAACTTCAAAAAATTCTAGAAATTATAATATTGATCCGTTAGATTCAAAATTATAGTCATAATAAAATAGAGTCTTTGTAGATTGTTGCAGTATATTTCATTTGTTAAAAAAAAAAGTTTAATAATAGACACATTCTTGAGGGGGGGAATAACTCATTATCATTCCTTTCATGTTTAAGGAACACACTGTTAAACAATTGTCAAATTGACATATCAAATCTTGATTAAAAAAATTGAAAAATAGTCATTGGAAAGCTAACAAAATTCTTTACAAGTTTTGTTTTTACTGTAAAGTGAAATTCTAAATAAAAAAAATACTTTTGTATTCCGAAAGGAAAATATAGTTTTTTTCTCCTAAAACAAGCAAAATAGACACCCATCTTCATGATTTTACCCTGATATTTATTGTTCTTCAAGCGATTTTAAAACTTTACATTTCTTTTTTTAAAGTGTGTTTTTTAGATTACCTTTCTAGAACATGTTTGACCTCCTTAGAAAGGCCAAGGAGGGTTCAATTTTCCATCAATAATAACATGAAAAGCAATGCCCTGTAAAGCCAAAATAAACAGGTCGATGGTTGTTTATTAAAACAAGGAAAGTTGCAATTTCCCGACCAATAGTGTACCTACAACAACACTCTATAAATTAGCACCATAAGGGCACCCAATAATGGACTACTCTCCATTCAATATTGTGTGCATTAAATATGTGAAATTTGCATAATTTTGCAAGTCAGGAGATATGGACAAGTGAGGTCGGATTCATTCTCAATGTATATTTGTGTTCATTAAATGTTAGTTTTGCACGGTTTTGTAGATCAGGAGATATGGAGGAGATTAGCATATTTAACAAAAATACAACAATACTTTCATTAACTTAGATGAAGATTGAAAAACAAATAATGAAAAAGTATTGTATAGGATTATACATGCACACACCTAGCTGCTAAATAGGATAATCGATGTGTCTATAACCCTGAACCCACTTAGCGTTCCAAAAGTTGCAGGTCAAAGACCAAATTGTTGGATCTACCATTATTGGACAAATAGGCACATTCAAAATTACAAAGTAAACATCATTATTTTATCAGTTTTAAAAGCAAACAACATACATAAAGAGGTTAGTGTGCTGAAAAATCCAATGTACAAGTCTTGGGTATCCACTAACATATAGACTTGTTTTCTTAGACTGCTCAGTTCAAATGGAATAAATCCTACAATCCTTGCAAAGGCTTAAGAAAAATAATTTGACTAAGTGAAGCACTGCATGCTTATTAGGCACCAATGTTATGATTGTGGTTGGCTAGGACTACACAAGCAACTTGAATCAAAACCCATCAAAACTCACACCATAAATAAAGAAGAAATCACCCAAAACATTGTTTTATTTTTTAATTCCAACATAATTCCATTAGAGCTCCAAGAAAAGCATTGTTTAACCACTACAAAATCCAAGAAAAGCACTGTTTAACCACTACAAAATCCAATTTTTTTCTTAAACTACCTTAAACTTACTTTAAAATATCAACCTTCTTCTTGTAAAACACTTTCTCTTAAAACTCAATCCTTCACCTACCAATCCGTTCAAAATTGACACAAAATAATTTCAAGTTTGGCACACAGAACTATTTGTCAAAATTTAAAGAAAACAACCACATCCAACAAAAATAAAATGAATTTTCAAGCCTAATAGTGGGGTAGATTCCATGGTCCGCTATTCCTGGTTAATTTGCATCACAATGGTCTTCAATTTAAGAGCTGAAATTTCCTTATAAAGTTGCGCATAATGGGTCTCTGATATCCTTGAACAACAAATAAAGACAACTCTAAGAATGTGACATGAAAGGAGACTTAAAGACCTTGAATGGTATGGGCTTACATGGTCATTCTCAATGTTGGCCAGTACACAATCATCTGATAGTATTTATAAATGAGATGAGATTTATTGTTTTTATTGAAGTAGTAAAAGGCTTATTGAGAGCTATCGATTTAGTTTTTATTATACAATCTTAAGATCTTGGTATATAAGAGTATAATTTTGTACATAAAAAATTGGATTATTTATGATGATGATGATGATGATGATGATTAACGTCGTCCACTAAGACTGAATTGGTCTATCGAACCTTAAGAGAAGCTTTCCAAGATCACCATAGTTTTTTAGAGTTAAAAGGTTAGGAAGGTTGGTAGTGTGACAAATATTTTGAAATTGAGATCTAATCTAGGTATAAGATGGAAAATATAAAAGAAAGTGTTTTTCATATTCAACCTTCTTAGTGTCACAAAGGTGACACACTCTTTCATCCCATGAGATTTTAGGAATTGACCAATGCCCATTTTCACTATGGAGCTCGTGAGAATTTGTTCTTGTCTTAGCAATGCTTATTTTTTTCTTTACACTTGTCAAAATAGAGAGATATTTTTGATATTCTAGATTGGGGTTGACTACATCCTTATAATACCTTAATTTTATTTTTTCCTCTAACTCTTTATCACACCACATTTTCTCCTTAAGTTTTGATTTGATGATATTTTTAATAGTTTCCTTATTCTGCAAAATGGTTTCTTTCATGATTCCCCAATAGTTTAGCCAAGACTGGGCATAATTATGCCATCCTCGCTTGAGTCGAAGGTGGTTATGATTGTATTTTGAAGCAATTTTAGGAATCCTCTTCTCTTCCATGTTGTTTAACTTGTTCTTATACATTAGGAGGATGGCATATTTCCTTTAATTTTGAGATTATAGGTTATACAATTCTTTTGGATTTGTTCTATCTTTTCCCAGGATTCATGAGAGATATTGCATCCCCATACTACATCCATATAATAATAATAAGTGGTATTAGTTGATTAGTATTGTCCAAAAGAAAAAGTGTTTTCCCTTATTATATGTCTTCCCAAAAAAACTATATTTTAAGAGCCTAGATTTCCTTATAATGCTGCACACAATGGGTGCATGATATCCTCAAACAACAAAGAAAGAAAAATCGAAGAATGTGACATGAAAGGAGATTGAAAGACCTAAAACTCATTCATAATAACCACATCACTCATCCACTCAAGCTAACCCACCAGACTATTATTAACACAAATATTATACTATAATATTTAATTTTATTATATTAGTATGTGTACTAATTTATATTAACAAAGTTTATATAGCATCATATTATCAATGAATAAAGATATATTAATATAAATATAAATATTATACTATATTATTCCAACATTTATATAATTATTATATTAAATATTGTATTATTACAACATTCATAATTTTTTATATGAAAAATAAATTATAATTATTAGTCATTAATCTTGACATAAAGTATATTATATTGTTTATAATTTTAAAATATATATTAATTAAAATCTAATAAAATAAAATTTAATAATAATAAATATTATATAAAAATATATTCAAAATAATAATATATTAAATAATATGTGATGCAGGAGCATTGCCAGCAAAGCATAAAGTGGAGGACAGCTAGGCGCACTAGCGCACATTTTGAAGACATTTGAATTTTGAAAAATGTGTATCATGCAAATCTTTTGAAAAGAGTTGTAATTACAGAACATATTTAAATGTTGTAGAGCTTAATAGCTCATGAAGGCATCATAGAATGCATTTTATTTTAATGAAGCTAAGTGCAGTACATATTCGTTGCATTCGATCTTATCTGTCTGACTCAAATATTTATTGTAATAAATGTTAAGTAATTGAGAGCTTTCATTTCGATAGGATAGTTGTAGAGTAGTTGGGGGGAAGAGATCGAAGAGCTTTTGGTATAAAGCTTTGTATTGTTGCCGAGAAGAGGTGGCTGAATCTAGTGTTTAGATTGCCATTATAGTGGTTGGCACTCTAGTTATCGAGAGCCATCGCCATTGTAGCCAAGAGTTGAGAGCTACCGAGAAGCAGTGTATGAATGTATGTAATTTCCAATTGAAGAAATATAACAGAGAAGCATTGTCCCAAATGTGTGGTGTTGATGCATCTATCAGAATGAATGAATGGTAGACTGTTTGTTCGCTTGTAATTCTCTATTATTTCTTGTTCTTGTATTTATGCATGTGTTTACATGGCGAAATGTATGAAATGGTGAGATTTTAAATAAGTTTCAGTTGTTTCTCTTCTACGAGCGAGTGTAAGGAGTGCATAGTGTCTGCAAGGAGTGCACTAACAGAGTCTGTTTCGACTCGTAATCTCAGAAGGGATAGCGTGAACATATATATGCAAGGAGTGCATAGACGTCTGCAAGGAGTGCGTGACAAAGTTTCATACTCGTAAGCTCAGGAGGGGTAGAGTGACTTTAGTCGCAGAGAAGCAATTGGAGAGTAGCCACAAAGGGTGTGAAATCATCCACAGAGAAGTTGAGTGTGGAAGAGAGCTTGTTGCAAGGCGTGCATAGGTCAAGATTTTGACTAAGTTTCAAAGAAAGTGTTCCAAGGAATAAGGAAAGACAAGGAATAAAATCTTAGGAGGGAGAGAGACAAGAAATATTCAAGGAGGAGAGTCCTTAAGGGTTCATAAAATACGCGAACGATATCCATTCTAGAGGTAGGTGAATCATCCCAGGCCATCAGATCTGGGAGAACTACGCAGAGTTTGGTCATAAGGTGTTTCGTCACTTCGTAGTTCGGGAAGTTTGGAGGTTTTGTAAGGGAAGAATCTTGAAGTAATCACAATCGTTGACTATGTAGAAGACATGTGGAATCTGATTGGGGAATCTAGAAGTCGGGAGTCTAGATGATTGTGTGTAAGGAGGACGGGAGTTTCGCAAAACCGTGAAACCCAAAATATCGTTGGGCCTTCAAAATTCAAGAAGACTCATGGCACAAGGTTCGGAGTTCGGGGGAGAACACTTCGAAAAGTGTTGAAGTCAGAGATTAGGATATCCCTGGAACCGAAGTCGTGAAGGGATTGACCCACGATCATAACTCATGGTCACCTAGGGAAAAAAGGGGCATGTGTATAGTAAATCTGGGTACCCGCAAGGACTCGAAGAGTTGATCTGACTCAGGAATTGAAGATCCAAGACTGGGAGGTCGCTTAGTCCCAAGGAGAGAGGGGGGTATGCACCAGAGTGGTATTAGAGTGAATACAGAATTGACTTTTGTAGATAAAGGAGACATAGAAGTAGGTTGATATTGGCGAGTGGTATCATATACATTAGCACAATGTCGCCTAGAAGACGTGCTGAGCCACCCATAGCCAACAAAGATATGGAGAGGGAGATAAGAGAACTGTGTGCAAGGCTGGATGCCATGGAAACAACACAAAGGAGAGCACCTGATGTTGGAGATGTCAGTGATGCAGAAAATGAAGAAGTGGAAGTCGAAGAAGTTGTAGATGAGGATGCTGCGGAAGAATTATTACTGAAAGAGGTTGTTAAGTTGGGAGTTAAATCCAAGATATATGTCCTGATGTACAAGGGAAATATGGACGTCGAAGAATTTCTTGATTGGATATGAGCAATGGAGAAGTATTTCAACTATGAAGATGTTGAGGAGGAGAAAAAGGTGAGACATGTTGTCACTAGGTTAAAAGGAAATGCATCACTGTGGTGGGATGAACTAAAGGTTGACAGGAGGAGAAAAGGAAAACAAAATATTAAGAGTTGGGATCGAATGGTAGCCAAGATAAAGGAAAAAATCATCCCAAGGATTACCAGATAAATCTGTTCAGGAGATTGCAGAACTTGAGACAGAAGGGAATGACTGTGAAGGAGTACACAAAGGAGTTATATAGATTAAATATCAGAGATGGACAGAGAGAGAGAGACGAATAAAAATTTTCCAGGTACATCAACGGCCTGAGATATGATATCCAGGACGAAATTAGCATGGCAACAGTTAGAACAGTAGAGGATGTGTACCAGATTGCGCTGAAAATAGAAAAAAAGTTGGCCAGGAAGCAGAGTCAACAAAATAGAGGTAGAAGCTTAAATAGAGGCAAGGGAGTTGTTGAGGACAAGGCACAAAATCCTAAAGGTGAGATGGAGAAGCCACATAGTCACTCTGAGAGAGGAGGAAGTTCTCGAGGAAGGCAGAGTGGTGGTTGAAACCCTTTCCCTAGAGGAAGAGGAAGAGGTAGAGGAGGTGAGATAAAGTGTTATGCATGTGGGAAGGTAGGACACATGTCTTGGGAATTTCTTGAGAGGAAGAAAGAAGGAGGTGAAGCTTACATTTCAGAAGCAAAGAAGTGAGATGTAGAGGCATAAGGCGCAGAAGAAGGGAGATTTTTGATGATGAAGAAAGTTGTTTTGAAACCAGAGCCAGAAATGGAAAAGCCAGCCCAGAGGAACAGTTTGTTCAGGACAACTTGCAAGATGAAGGATACAGTTTGCAAGGTGATAATTGACAGTGGGAGCACTGATAACTTAGTATCCACAGAGATGGTGGAGAAGTTATAGCTGGAGACATCTGTACACCCGACACCGTATAAAGTCTCATGGTTGTAGAAAGGTCATCAAGCAACAATCACTAAGCAATGCTTGGTTGAATTTAAAATAGGAGGATATAGAGATGAAATTCTATGTGATGTGATTCCCATGGATGTATGTTATGTTTTGGTGGGAAGAACATGGCAGTATGATAGGAATGTCATCCACGATGGGAAGAGAAATACCTATACTTTGGAGAAGAATGGTAGGACACATATGTTGCTTCCAATTGAAGGAAAGAAAGTGAAGGATGAAGCTAGCATGAGCATACTTCTCATGAGTGGGAAGGAACTCCTGAATGAAGTTAAGAAGGAACAAGAGATGCAGTTTTCTATAGTGAGGAAGCTGATATTTATCCTTACAAGTACTTCAATGGAATATTTTCCTGAGGAGATTCAAGAACCGTTGGATAATTTTGCTGACATAGTAGTGGATGAGTTTCCAAACTCATTTCCACCTATCAGAAGTATCAACCATCACATTGACTTGATATCAAGAGCAAGCCTGCCAAACAAAGTCTCATACAGATTGACACCTCAAGAGAATGAGGAGGTGATGCAGGAGCATCGCCAATATTAAGCGAGCTAGAACGGAAGATGATGGACAGCTGGAAAGCGCCAGCCCAAAAAATTTGAAATTCCCTTGGATTGATGCACCATCTTAAATGAAGTCATTTAAGAAGAGATGCACTTGTGTAATGTAATCGGACCTTGAGAAGCTCGCTCTTTTCCTTAGTAGGTAGGAGGCATTTATAGTAGTTAATGCAGGTAGATAGAATTTAATTCTAGATTAGACTGTTTGAGAGCGCAAGAGGGAAACGGGATATAGACACCCTCATTGTGTATTGTATCATTATCAGGGAGAAGGAAGAGCAAGAGCATGCAGAGAGTTGTGTAAGAACACCCATGTAAAGATATTTGGATTAATAGAAAGATTTGATTCAAATTCATGGTTTTGTGGTTGTTCTCTATGTATTGATGTTGAATGATATGCTCATGAATGTGTACTTCCTATTATACATTTGCTTTGATATGCTGTGTATATGATTTCACATTCTAAGTTGAAGTCTGAAAGGAAGAGGGAATGAGTTTCAATTGTTTCTTTATCTGAGTAAGAATTCCTGCAAGGAGTACAGTCGAAGTGTCCGCAAGGAGTGCATTGACAGAGGGTTCAGATAGGTAGAATTTGTTCTCATTTCCGCAAAAGTGCAGTTGGGCACAGGAGCCGTGCAAGGAGTTCGTAGGCAAAGTAAAGTCTCAAGGTTGTGAACCTGAGTAAGGTGTGAGAGACTACTGCTACAGGAGTGCTCAGAGTCGAAGGTATTCAGCACTTGGAAGTGTCTGAGAGCTGCCACAAGGAGTGCACGTGAGACTCTTCTCTAAGACTTTGAGTTGGGAGAAAGCTCAAGAGGGATAAAGCCTTTGAAGCTATTGAAGGTAGCACAAGACATTGGTGCACATTGAGTGATTAGAAGGCGTTTGGAGTTGTGGCGTAAATGGTTAGATCCGGGAAAGAGTCCTCGGTCCATTTCGCTAGGAACATCAAGGAGGAAGAGACATATGGTCAGGATCTTGTGGAGAGGATTTGTGAAATCCGGCTAGTCGTCCGATCTGGTAAAGAAGTGGGGAGATTACGGCTGCGTTTGGAGTTCAAGTTCCAGGGATCATGAGCCGTCGGATCATCACCCAGTTACCCGTCAACCGTCTGATTTGACAGGAGTTGCATAGGGTTTAAATCCTCATGAGCAGACGGAAAACCTCGAGAAGGCATCGGGATATTGAGACATCCGGGTTCGAAAAATCAAAAATCTTGTGGACCAGAGATCAGGTAAATCCATCATGAAAATATCGACAAGTTGAAATCCGTCCATCTGTTGGGACAGGTGGCAGGAATTGAGAGTCATCGGTATATCGGGATTTCAGAAGTCAAGAGTCCCAGACCTTTTGAGTCTCGAAACAGCAAGGGGATCACAGCCATGGATCTCAGGAAGGACACATGTCGATTGATCACCCAATCAGGGATTCGATCATCGGGGCTCATATAAGTGAGTTGTTTGACTTTGCATTTGGCAAAGTCCGAGGTTCGATCTGAACTATCCATCATTTGGAACGCGTGTCGGAAGATCTGAAGAAGTCAGGGTTCGACGTTTCGAAGGTCCTAAGGACAGGATACTCTTGCAATTCAGAATCACGAAGTCTGAAATCCCGATGAGGAGGTAAGTTACGTGCGGGGCCCAGCTGACATCGTCTCGTCGTAACAAGGGAATCGGGAATTTCCAAGGTGAAAACCCCGAAGCATACGAGAGTCGTCCATCTTTGAGGATGTGTAGCAACAATCTCAA
>JASDQU010735232.1:86490-101157 GCA_032191745.1 Picea mariana
TGATAAGATATTATGTGATGTCATTCCTATGGATGTTTGTCATCTATTGCTGGGTAGACCATGGTAGTATGAAAGGAATGTGATTCATGATGGGAGAATGAACACATACACCCTAGAGAAGAATGGGAGGACACACATGTTGCTTCCAATCAAGGATAAAGAGGTGAAGCCGGAAGTAAGCAACACAGTACTTCTCATGAGTGGGAAGGAACTTCTTACAGACATTAAGAAGAAGGAGGATCCACAGTTTATTGTGGTTAGGAAACCAAGAATTGTTTTGACCAGCACAAGAGTGGATGATTTACCAGAGGAGATTCAGGAATTGCTGGAAGAGTTCGTTGATATAGTAGTAGACGAATTACCTCATTCGTTACCACCGATCAGAAGTGTGAGTCATCATATTGATCTCATACCAGGATCCAGTTTGTTGAATAAAGCCGCATACAGATTGATGCCGCAAGAGAATGAAGAGGCTAAAAGGCAAGTTCAGGATTTATTGGACAAAGGTTTAGTCAGGGAAAGCTTGAGTCCATGTGTTGTTCCGACAGTACTCAGTCCGAAGAAAGACGAAGGCTAGAGGATGTGTACTGACTCAAGGGAAATTAACAAGATAACCATCAGGTACAAATTTCCATTGCCGAGGATGGATGATCTGATGGACTGCTTGAGTGGAGCAAAGTATTTTTCAAAGATTGATCTGAAGAGTGGATATCACTAGATTCGTATGAGGGAAGGTGATGAATGGAAGACATCATTCAAAACCAATGAAGGATTGTATGAATGGCTTGTTATGCCATTTGGCTTAATAAATGCGCCAATTACCTTCATGAGGTTGATGAACGAAGTCCTGAGGGAGTTCATCGGAAAATTTGTCATTGTGTATTTAGATGACATACTGGTTTTCAGTAAAATAGTAGTGGAACATTTGAAGCATTTGGCTACAATGATGCAGAAATTACAGCAAGAGAAGCTGCTGATAAATATGAAGAAGTGCTCATTCATGAAGACAGAACTCATTTACTTGGGATTTGTTATTTCTGCAGATAAATTGAGGATGGATCCAGATAAGGTGGAGGTAATCAAGAATTGGTCATCACCAAAAAATACATTTGAGGTGAGAAGTTTTCACGGGTTAGCTAGTTTCTACCGAAAGTTCATTAAGAGTTTCAGTGGAATTAGTGCAGCAATGATGGACATAGTGAAGAAAAGACACAAATATTTTCACTGGACAGAAGAGGCTGAGAAGAGTTTTAATTTGTTGAAGAAGAAGATTATGGAACAACCAGTTCTGGTGTTGCCATATTTCCAAAAGACATTTCAAGTGAAATGCGATGCAAGTAGATTTGCAGTAGGGGCAGTCTTAAGTCAAGAAGACAGGCCAATAGCATACTTCAGCGAGAAGTTGAATGAAGCGAAAGTGAAATACTCCACTTATGATAAGGAGTTTTATTCTATTATACATGCATTAAAGAAATGGAGGCATTACTTGATTCCCAAAGAAATTGTCTTATATAGTGACAATCATGCACTGCAGTTTGTGACTCAACAGGAAAAGTTGAATCAGAGACATGTAAAATGGGTGGAATATATGCAAAATTTCACTTTTGTGATTAAACATATTTTTGGTACTGCTAACAAAGTGGCTGATGCTTTGAGTAGGAAGTGTTTGTTGTTGCAGGAGTTCCGAGTCAAAACGTTGAGTTTTGATGATCTCAGGGACATGTACGCAGATGATCCATATTTTCAAGAGGCGTATGAGGCAGCTGAGAATCTAGTTCTCAGAGACCAGAGCCAATGGGTAGAATACATCATCCATAAAGGATTGTTGTTTAAGGGAAATCAACTGTTTATTCCAAAATGCTCCATGAGGGAGAACTTGCTAAGGGAGAAACACAGTGGAGGATTAGCAAGAAACTTTAGTCACGACAAGACGTTCGTGAAGCTGAATGAATCATATTTTTGGCTGGGAATGTGAGAAGATGTCAAAATATTTGTGGACAGGTGTAGAATTTTCCAGCATTCGAAGGGAAGGAGACAGAATGCACGATTCTATCAACCATTACCCATACCAGAAAGGCCGTGGGATGCGATTAGCATGGATTTTGTATTGGGGTTGCCAAAAACACAAAGAGGTGTTGATTCAATATTTGTGGTGGTGGATAGGTTTTCCAAAATGGCACACTTCATTCCATGTCAGAAAACCAATGAAGCGACTCACATTGCGAATCTGTTTTTCAAAGAGGTCATTCGACTTCATGGTTTTCCAAGAAGTATAGTTTCGGATTGAGACACTAAGTTCATAAGGCATTTTTGGAGGACCTTATGGAAGAAGCTAGGAACTAACTTGTTGTTTATTTCAGCTTATCATCCTCAGATGGATGGGCAAACAGAAGTGGTAAACAGAAGCCTGGGAGACTTGCTAAGGAGCCTGGTGACAGAACACCACAGCCAGTGGGATAGTATATTGCCGCAGGCAGAATTTGCGTACAACAACTCAGTGAATCGGAGCACAGGGAAGAGTCCATTTCAGATTGTCTATGGCATGCAGCTGAGAGGAATTTCTGAGTTGAGGGATTCAAAAAAGAATGTGACTAGGAGTGCTAGTGCAGAAGATTTCGCAGAGGCGATGAAAGAACTTCACATCCAGGTGAAGGAGCGATTACAAAATTCAAGCTAGGAGTATAAGCAAAGAGTCAATCAGCATAGAAGACAACTTCAGTTTGAAGTTGGTGATTTAATTCTGGCACATCTGAGAAAGGAAATGTTCCTAAGAGGAACATATAATAAATTGAAGATGAAGAAAATCGGACCATGCAGGGTCTTGAAGAAATTTGGGGCAAATGCTTATGAGATTGAATTACCCGATGGGATCAGAATTTCTCCGTTGTTCAATGTCTCATATTTATACCCATACACAGCCGAGGAAGCAGGAACAAGTGATGAATAGTCAGAGGTTCAGTGGAAAAAGTAGATGCCAGTTGCAGAGAAGCCACAGATAGAAAGCATACTAGACAAAAGAATTGGCAAGAAGACCAGAAGAAAACAATACTTTGAATACTTGGTCAAGTGGAAGGGACATCCAGTTGAAGATGCCAGCTAGGAGAATGAAGCAAAGATTCTGAAGCATGGACAGACCATGCAGGAGCTCATGAACAGGAGCCCATGAAGATTTTAAAACCAGGGAGTATGATGCAGGAGCATCACCAACATTAAGTGAGCCAGCGTGGAAGACGATGGACAGCTGCAAAGTGCCAGCCCAAAATTTTTGAAATTCCCTTGGATTGATGTGCCATCTTAAATGAATTCATTTAAGAAGAGACGCAATTGTGTGATGTAATCGGACCTTGAGCATCTCTCTCTCGTCCTTAGTATGTAGGAGGCATTTATAGTAGTTAATGCAGGTAGATAGAATTTAATTCTAGATTAGACTGTTTCAGAGCACAAGAGGGAAACGAGATATAGACACCCTCATTGTGTATTATATCATTATCAGGGAGAAGGAAGAGCAAGAGCATGCAGAGAGTTGTGTAAGAACACCCATGTACAGATATTTGGATTAATAGAAAACTTTGATTCAAATTCATGGTTTTGTGGTTGTTCTCTATGTATTGATGTTGAATGATATGCTCATGAATGTTTGCTTCTTGTTATACATTTGCTTTGATATGTTGTGTATATGATTTCATGTTCTAAGTTGAAGTCTGAAAGGAAGAGGGAATGAGTTTCAATTGTCTCTCTATCTCAGCAAGAATTCCTGCAAGAAGTGCATTCGAAGTGTCCGCAAGGAGTGCGTTGACAGAGGATTCAGATAGGTAGCATTTGTTCTCATTTCCGCAGAAGTGTAGTTGGGCACAGGAGTCGTGCAAGGAGTGTGC
This sequence comes from Picea mariana, assembly GCA_032191745.1. Taxonomy (NCBI): domain Eukaryota; kingdom Viridiplantae; phylum Streptophyta; class Pinopsida; order Pinales; family Pinaceae; genus Picea; species Picea mariana. The sequence goes on from JASDQU010735232.1 coordinate 90,366, forward strand.
AGGCAAAGTAAATTCTTAGGGTTGTGAACCTGAGTAAGGTGTGAGAGACCGCTGTTGTAGGAGTGCGCAGAGTCGAAGGTATTCAGCACTTGGAAGTGTCTGAGAGTTGCCGCAAGGAGTGCGCGTGAGACTCTTCTCTAAGACTTTGAGTTGGGAGAAATCTCAAGAGGGATAAAGCCTTTGAAGCTATTGAAGGTAGCACAAGACATTGGTGCACATCGAGTGATTAGAAGGAATTTGGAGTTGTGGCGTAAGTGGTTAGATCCGGGAAAGAGTCCTCGGTCCATTTCACTGGGAACATCAAGGAGGAAGAGACAGATGGTTAGGATCTTGTGGAGAGGATTTTTGAAATCCCGCCAGTCGTCCGATATGGTAAAGAAGTGGGGAGGTTATGGCTACATTCGGAGTTTAAGTTCCAGGGATTGTGAGCCTTCGGATCATCACCCAGTTACCAGTCAACCATTCGATTTGATAGGGGTTGAACAGGGTTTAAATCCTCATGAGCAGAGGGAAAACCCTGAGAAGGCATCGGGATATTGAGACATCGGGGTTCGGAAAATCGAAAATCCCGTGGACCAAAGATCGGGTAAATCCATCGTGAAAGTCCCGACAAGTTCAAAGCCGTCCATCTGTTGGGACAGGTGGCAGGAATTGAGAGTCATCGGTATATCAAGAATTCAGAAGTCAAGAGTCTGAGACCTTTTGAGTCTCGAAACAGTGAGGGGATCACATCCGTGGATCTCAGGAAGGACACGTGCCGGTTGACCACCCAATCGGGGATTCGGTCATCAAGGCTCATATAAGTGAGTGGTTTGAATTTGCGTTTGGCGAAGTCCAAGGTTTGATCTGAACCATCCATCATTTGGGACGCGTTTCAGAAGATTTGAAGAAGTCAGGGTTTAGCGTTTTGGAGGTCTTGAGGACAGGATACTCTTGCAATTCAGAATCACGAAGTCCGAAATCTCGATGAAGAGGTAAGTTACATGCGGGGCCTAGCTGACGTCGTCTCGTCATAGCAGGGGAATTGGGAATTTCCAAGGTGAAAACCCCGAAGCATACGAGAGTCGTCCATCTTTGAGGATGTGTGGCAACAATCTCAACTTTCGAAGAAAGTCCCGAAAGAAAAGTCATATCGGGAAATCGACATTCATGAGATTGGGGGAATCGAAGTCCAAAGCACTTCGGCCTTTGAAGTCATGAAACCCCGAAAGGGGTTAAGATGGGGGTCATGTGAAAGGAGGTCATGTGGACCACAAGCCTAGCCCAGAGAGCCAACTGAAGATTAGAGCCTATCAGGGAAGCGAAGATCGGGAAATCGTGAACCAAAGGGTCATGACATCGGGAGTTTGAAAACCCCGAAACCCGATTTTCTATTCTTCTGTCGAGAAGAGAATAGTGACTAACCTAGAGACTGTGAGGAGCCGAAAAGACCTGTGGGTCAATTTCAAAGGAGATTCCAATGGAGAATCGAAGGAGCCACTCCAGCTTGAGGGTAAAATTAGAACGATCCTTAAGACTGGGAGGTCAGCGTAGGGGCCTTTGCTGAGGCAGAGGGTGCGGTCTGCGTCAGGAGGTGAAAAGACAAGTTCAAGATTTGTTAGAAAAGGGATTGGTTAGAGAATCTTGAGTCCATGTGCAGTACCAACTGTATTGAGTCTGAAGAAGGATGGAGGATGGATAATGTGTACAGACTCAAGGGCTATAAACAAAATCACCATCAGATATAGATTTCCATTGCCAAGGATGGATGATTTGATGGATTGTTTGAGTGGAGCGAACTATTTTTCAAAGATAGATTTGAAAAGTGGATATTACTAGATAAGGATGAGAGAAGGTGATGAATTGAAAACAACATTCAAGACAAACGAGGGGTTATATGAATGGCTTGTTATGCCATTTGGCTTAACAAACGCCCTGAGTACTTTTATGATACTGATGAATGATGTGTTGAAATATTTCATTGGTAAGTTTGTGATTGTATATCTGGATGATATACTAGTCTTTAGCAAGACTAAAGAGGAGCACTTGAGGCACTTGACGTTGGTAATGAGGAGGATGCATCAAGAAAAGTTGTTGATTAATTTGAAAAGTCCTCTTTCATGAAGACATAACTCATTTATTTGGGTTTTGTGATTCCTTCAAATGAGTTGAAGATGGATCCCAAAAAGGTGAAAGAAATCAGAGAATGGTTGTCACCAAGAAACATCTTCGAGGTGAGAAGTTTCCATGGATTGGCAAGTTTTTATCAGAATTTCATTAGAAATTTTAGTGGGATTAGTGCTCAAATGATGGATACAGTGAATAAAAGGCACAAGTCTTTGAAATGGACAAGAGAGGCCAAGAAGAGCTTCAATATATTGAAGGAGAAGATAACGGAACAACCGATTATGGTATTACCAGATTTCAGAAAGACATTTCAGGTGAGATGTGATGTGAGTGGAGTTGCAATTAGAGTGGTCTTGAGTCAGGATAATAGGCCTATTGCATATTTCAACGAGAAGTTGAATGAAGCTAAAGAGAAGTACTCCACATATGACAAATAGTTCTATGCCATAATTCAAGCCTTGAAGAAATGGAGGCACTATCTAGTTCCGAAGGAGTTTTTTTTGTATAGCGATAATCAATCTTTACAATTCATAACCAGATAGGAGAAGTTAAAACAGAGACATGCCAAGTGGATGCAGTTCATGCATAATTTCACTTTTCTCATTAAACAAATTTCTGGTAATGCTAACAAGGTTCCTGATGCATTGAGAATGAGATGTCTAACTCTGCAGGAATTTCAATTGAAGACCTTGGGGTTTGATCAACTTAAGGAAATGTACCACAATGATCTAGATTTTAGAGAGGAATATGAAGAATGTGCGAATCTTGTGCTCAGAGAAAGAAGCCAATGGGTCAAATATCTGATTCAGGAAGGGTTGTTGTTCAAGGGATGCTAGTTGTGCATACCAAAGTGTTTGATGAGGGAAAATTTGCTGAAGGAAAAGAATAGTGGAGGTCTAGACGAACATTTTGGCCATGAAAAAAAATTTTCTCAGTTGAATGGTTCATATTATTGTCCAAGTATGAGAGCAGAGGTGAAGAGGTTTGTGAACAAGTGTAAGATTTGTTAGTATGCAAAGAGGAAGAAACAAAATATTGGATTGTATCAACCATTTCCTATTCCAAAGAGGCATTGGGATGCAATAAGCATGGATTTTGTGTTGGGATTGCTAGGGACACAAAGAGGAAGTGATTCCATATTTGTGGTAGTCGACATATTTTTGAAGATGGCACACTTTATCCCATGCTAGAATACCAGTGATGCAACACATGTTGCAAATTTGTTTTTCAAAGAAGTTGTAAGACTCCATGGATTGCCCAGGAGTATAGTTTTAGACAGGGGCACCAAATTTGTTGGTCATTTCTGGAGGATGTTGTGGAAGAAACCAGGGACAGAGCTATCTTTTAGTTCTTCATATCACCCGCAAATGGATGGAAAGACCAAAGTGGTGAATCAAAGTTTAGGAGATTTGCTGAGGAGCTTGGTCACTGAACATCATAGCCAGTGGGATCAGATTCTAGCACAAGTTGAATTTGCATACAATGACTCGGAGGACATAAGCACTGGGAAGTGTCCATTTTAGATATTGTATGGAATGAATCCAAGGGGAGTGTCAGAGTTGAGAGATCTGGAGCAGAGAGAATTTAGAAGTGCTGGAGACAAAGACTTCACTGCAAAAATGGAAGAACTTCATAATCATATCAAGGAGCAGTTGAAGAAGAGCAGTAATGAATACAAATGCAGAGTTGATCAACACAAGAGGAAGCTTGAATTTGAATTTGGAGATCAATTTATAGCACATGTTAGAAAATAAAGGTTCCCAAGGGTAACATATAATAAGTTGAAGTTGAAAAAGATAGGACAGTGTAAAATCCTGAGAAGATTTGGTGAGAATACTTATGAGATAGAGCTTCCAGGAGATGTGGGTATATCACCCATATTCAACATTGTAGACCTCTATCCATATAGGGGATATGGAACCGAAGGATCCAAAGATCAAAATAAGATCCAATGGGAGAAACAAATGCCTATAGTAGAGAAGCCACAGATGGAGCAGATCATAGATTAGCAAATTTGTAAGAAGACCAGAAGGAAAACGTATTTTGAATACTTGGTAAAGTGGAAAGGATGACCAGTAGAAGATTCCAATTGGGTAACCAAAGTGGATATCCAGAAGCATGGAAAGTCAGTGCAAGAGCTCATGGATAGGAGTCCATGAATTTTCCATCCTAAGGAGTATGATGCAGGAGCATCGCCATCAAAGCATAAAGTGGAGGACAACTAGGCACACCAGCACACATTTTGAAGACATTTGAATTTTGAAAAATGTGTATCATGCAAATATTTTGAAAAGAGTTGTAATTAAAGAGCATATTTAAATGTTGTATAGATGAATAGCTCATGAAGGCATCAGAGAATGCATTTTCTTTTAATGAAGATAAGTGCAATACAGATTCAATGCATTAAATCTTATCTGTCTGACTCAAATATTTATTGTAATAAATGTTAAGTAGTTGAGAGCTTTCATTTCGATAGGATAGTTGTAGAGTAGTTGGGGGGATAGCTCGAAGAGCCCTTGGTATAACGATTTGTATTGTGACGAGAAGAGGTGGATGAATCTAGTGTGTAGATTGCCATTATAGTGGTTGGTACTCTAGTTATCGAGATCCATCACCATTGTAGCCAAGAGTTGAGGGATACTGAGAAGAAGTGTATGAATGTATATAATTTCTAGTTGAAGAAATATAATAGAGAAGCATTGTCCCAAATGTGTGGTGTTGATGCGTCTATCTGAATGAATGGATGGTAGACTGTCTGTTTGTTTGTAATTCTCTGTTATTTCTTGTTCTTGTATTTAGGCATGCATTTACATGGAGAAATGTATGAATCAGTGATATTTTAAATAAGTTTCAGTTGTTTCTCTTCTACGAGCGAGTGCAAGGAGTGCATAGTGTCCGCAAGGAATGCGTTGACAGAGTTTGTTTCGTCTCGTAAGCTCAGAAGGGATTACGTGAACGTATATATGCAAGGAGTGCATAGACGTCTTCAAGGAATGCATGACTATTAGGGGCCTAACCCCTCATGTAGGTAGAACAATATATTCAGATGTAATAAAGGTCAATATTAATAAGGCCTTGCAATAAGGTAGAATAAGTTGAATGTAAGAAGACCTAATAGAAGCTTCTGCTTCTAGAAGGATCTTCCTCTAGATTGTTCTTTTGATAGACATATTTAGTATAAATATGAGTCGAGGGTATGAGAACCCTAGATTGGATATTATTGTAATAGAGCTTTGCTCAACTAGAGGTTTCCCCCTCGAAGAGGCCCATGAACATTGCTCTCAAAATCAAAGTATTCTTTTTGGTGTTATTTTAATATCGTTTTAGTGTTATTGTGGTGTTGTTCTGGTTACATTGTTGTTTATCTACCATTTCTATCATTTTATTTTTGTTCTGCATACTTTTTATATCTGGAATATTACAAGTGGTATCAGAGCACTTTCCTCGACAAAAATTGTGGGTTAATTTTTTTTTTTCAGGGTAGAGACGTATTCCAGCGCCTTTAAGCCACAGAGATCTATCTTTATGCTCATAAACCTATGGTTGAGGGATTCATACATGCAGGAAATACAAGTGGTACTTAAGAGCACATCTGTTGGCCACCCTTGTAACCCCTGTTGGTACCCGTTCGAGTGGTAGCACATCAGACAACACCTGTGTACAAATTGGCCTAGATTTTCTGAAGTCCTCTTTAGATAAACTGATCGGCCGCCTAACTGCTATAGTGCCACTGAGAACAACACTCGGGAAGATACTGTCTAGTGCCTGGGTAGTCGGGTAGTACAACTAAGGGCATGGTATAGCCTCCTTAGTTAGTGCCCTGAGATATTGGGCCGAGTACTACTGTTGGACCCCGCACGTATCTCAGAGAGCTATAGCACAGGGAAAACCCTTATCTGTAGAACCCTTGAATACCTAACCCTTGGGGACGAAAACAAAAATTAAAACAGACAAGATCTATTGTCGCGTAACTGTGTTCGAGTTGCCAAATCACTACACAATTCTTCCTGGTTAAGCATTTGGGCATTTCATCACTGTAGTATTCTTTAGACCGAAGTATAACTCCGCGAGTGTAAAAAAAAAGAAAAAAAGGAAAAAGAAGTCTGGAAAATTTTGCACCATTATTTGAGACCTATTACATTGGATTTATCTCTTCTCCCTTATCACATTCATACCTATCATTTTTCAGAATTTTTTTTGACCCCACCAACCCCTTTTCGGTTCCCTCATCATCATGGCCCATACTCATAGCCAAGGCTTGGAAGCTCGCTTCAATACCTTGCAATCTAATTTCACAAAGACCCAACAAGAAGTGAAACAACTTAGTGCCAATGTTGACGCCTTCAATACAAACATGCAGTCCTCCATCACCGCCTCAATCGAGGAACTCAAACAAGACATGACTACCCAGCTTGAATCTATCGTTTCGATGATCTGCACCAAGCTGCATATCCATGCAGATCCCCCTTTATCTAACCCACCTTTACATACCGAAGGTGAAACTTTCTCTCATTACCGTAATTATTAGCCCCATCACTTTCAGTGTGACCTATGCCTTCCGCGGGTGGATGTGACCAAATGTGATGGCTCAGATCCCACTGGTTGGGTAATCCAAATGGAACATTGTTTCTCTTTATACGGCATTACATATGACTTGGACAAACTCTGGTATGGTGTTCCCCATCTAGATCAAGAACGTTGGCAATGGTGGTAATGGAGAAAAACTTCCCGTCAAGCTATGTTGCTTAGACACACTTTGTGGCAGAGCTTTATGAATGCTTTGACACTGATACCAACCATTTAGGTTGTTTGACAAAGTTGAAACAATCTGGAACAGTGGAAGACTTTATAACTACTTTTGAGTGACTGGATTTTCGGATAGAGGGCATGTCTGATGCTTTTTCCGAGAATGTTTTATCAGTGGCCTCAAGGATGAGATTCATTCCCATGTCCTCATGGCTTGGCCTCAGAGTTGGGTGGAGGATACTAAAAGAGTTAAGGAAGCAAAACAGGTTGTATCTTCTCAAAACCAGAAACCCTCCTTTATTCCTTGCACTAAACAAGTAAATCCCACTACCCCCTCTGATCCACTCAAGATCCAAAAATTGACTAGGGATGAAATGGTTGAATGCCAACTCAAAGGCCTTTGTTATAATTGTGATGAAAAATATTTTCCGGGACACAAGTGTAAGGAACAAAATCTTTTTATGGCCATATCAGAGAATATTTTGGAAGAGGATGTTGAAACTCCCCTTGTGTCCGAGTCACTTCAAACCACTGACATAACCCCTCCCTCAGACCCTCCTGAAGTAGAACCAGTCATTTCCCTCAATGCTCTTACTGGATTCTCTGCTCCCCAAACCCTCAAGCTAATTGGTTACATCAAGCATATGAAGGTCATCATTCTTTTTGATAGTGGAAGCACCCATAATTTTATTCATCACCACATTGCCCAAGAAACTCATTGCTATATACATGCAGTCAATAATTTCCAAATCATTATTGCCAATGGCAGCTCCAAGAAATGTGAAAGGTGTTGTGAAAATGTACATCTCCAAATTGGTGACTACCACCTGAAATCTCATATGTTTGCTATCGACATGGGTGATTGTGACATTGTGTTGGGTGTAGACTGGCTAAGGACTTTGGGTCCCATTCTCATGGATTTTAAGTAATTAACCATGCAATTCGACCAGGAGGTTCAAAAACATAAGTTCCAAGGCATCACTGTCGGTTCACCTGAGATCATTAGTTCCCATCGCATGGAAAAGATGCTCAAAAAAGGTCATTCTGGCATTATTTCCCAACTCCATGCCATACAAGCAACTGAGACACCCTCTATACCGCAAGACCTCCAATCCATCCTCTCTAAACATCAAGTGGTCCTTTCCACTCCCTAGGGACTCCCTCCTTCCCATGGTGTTCATGATTATTCCATTCCCCTTGCACCAGGAAGCCTTCCTCCTAATATATGTCCCTATCATCACCCCTTTTCCCAAAAAAATGAAATTGAGAAAATGGTGCAAGAACTTCTTAACGCAGGCATTATCCGCCCTAGTACGATCCCCTACTCTTCTCCTGTGGTCATGGTCTTGAAGAAAGAAGGTTCTTGGCTCATGTGTCCTAAATTTTGTGCCCTCAACAAACTCACCATTAAAGACAAATTTCCCATTCCTATCATTGATGACCTCTTGGATGAATTGAGTGGCACCTAGTTCTTTACTAAACTTGATCTTCATTCTGGCTACCACCAAATTCGTATGAAAGAGGAAGACATTCCTAAGACTGCCTTTAGAACTCATGAGGGCCACTATGAGTTTTTGGTCATGCCCTTTGGCTTGTGTAATGCCCCCTCCACCTTCCAAAGCCTCATGAATCATGTATTCTGCCCTTTTCTACGTCATTTTGTCTTAGTTTTCTTTGATGATATCCTCATCTATAGAAAAACCTGGACATACCATCTTGCTCATGTGGATCGAGTTCTCCCTCTACTCTCTCAGCGCCAAATTTTCCTGAAACAATCTAAATGTGCTTTTGGCACCTCAGAAGTCGAGTACTTGGGTCATCTTGTTGGCATGGACGGTTTCAGGGTGGACCCTAAAAATATTGAAGCTATGCAAGACTAGCCTCACCCAAAGAATCTCAACAGGTTGCGTGGATTTCTGGGCTTAACAAGTTATTATCACAAGTTTGTTAAGAATTATGGAAAGATTGCGGCACCTCTCACGACACTTCTCAAAAAGAATTATTTCACTTGGACTCCAGCAGCTGCTTAGGATTTTCAAACCTTGAGGATGGCCATGTGCACCACTCTAGTCCTGGCCCTTCCTGATTTCACAAATACCTTTGTCTTGGAATGTGATGCTTCAGGGAAAAGAATTGGAGCTATCCTAGAGGGTAGGACTTTGGCCTTTACCAACAAACAACTGTCTGAACGAAATTTGGGCAAATCAATCTATGAAAAGGAAATGTTGGCTATTCTGCACGCCGTCGATCTATGGTGCGTTTATCTATTGGGGAAACGCTTCCAAATTAAGACAGATCATCAAAGCCTCAATTATTTTCTGGAACAATGTATCTCCTCCCCAGAGCAACAAAAATGGGTGACTAAGATATTTGGATATGATTATTAGATCATTTAAAAGAAAGGAAAAGACAATGTGGTTGTGTATGCACTTTCCCAAAAATATGAAGATGAAGGATCCCTTTTTTCTCTCTCCTTCATTGTACCAGACTGGCTCCAAGCTATTTTCCAGGAATGGCTACACAATCCCAAAAGTTCGCATCTGATACAACAATTGCAGCCCAATTCTCCAGTTTCCCCAGGGTAATCTTAGCTCCATGATAAGCTTCGATACAAAGGCCATTTGTATTTAAGTAAACAGTCAAAACTTAAATCCACGGTACTTTCTGAGCTTCATGCTCTGCCCACAGCTGGGCACTCCGGGTTCACCAAAACCTATGACAGGGTCAAACGTTCTTTTTTCTAGGATGGCATGAAACAAGACATTCGTAATTTTGTAGATGAATGTGATGTGTGTCAACACAACAAGGGTGAAACAGTCAAATCTCCTGGCACACTACAACCGCTTCCGATTCCACCTTCTATTTGGAGGGATATCTCTATGGATTTTATTACAGGCTTACCTAAATCAGGAAATAAATCAGTCATCATGGTGGTAGGTGATTGCCTTTCCAAGTATGCTCATTTCTGTGCTCTTCAACACCCATTTACAACATCCACTGAGGATCAACTTTTCATGGATCATGTCTTCAAGCTTCATGGCATGCCATATTCTATTGTTTCTGATCGCAACCCAACTTTCACCAGCAATTTTTGGCAAGAACTCTTCAAACTACAAGGCACCCAATTGCATCTCAACACAACTTATCATACCCAGACTGATGGTCAAATGAAAGTTGTCAACATGTGTTTGGAAACATATTTGAGGTGTTTTTCATCAAAAAATAATAATTAGTGGGCTCAATGGTTACCCCTAGCTTTATACAACTACCTGCATGACTCCTTTTGAAGCGGTATATGGAAAAAATCCACCTTCAGTTCTCTCATATTTACCAGGTGTATCGAAGATTGAGGTGGTTGACCAAACACTTACAGTTTGAGAGGCTATTCTCCATACCCTCAAAGATAATTTTGTTACAGGTATGAAATAACTGAGAGGGGGGGGTGAATCAGTTATTGTAAATTATTAACCATTTCTCTCATTTTTAACCTCGAATCATTAATCTTAGTGGCAGTAAGTCTTTACTGTGAAAACCAGTGTTGTAAACATAAAGCATATATCATAAAGAACAGCAATCACACACACAACATTCATTCACAATTATGAGACACAGTTTTTTCAAGAGGAAACCCAACCCGGGAAAAAACCTCGTCTTCTTAAGATGTTCAACAAGCACCAACTTCGTTACAANACACACATCATTCATTCACAATTATGAGACACAGATTTTTCAAGAGGAAACCCAACCCGGGAAAAAAACTCGTCTTCTTAAGATGTTCAGCAAGCACCAACTTCGTTACAACTCATCTTTTATGAGCACCAACTCATAGAGGTTACAACCTCTGATTGCCAGCACCAACTGGCTGAGAGCACCAACTCCCACAGAATCCCAGCACCCACTGGGTGGAAGCCCCGACTTCCTTTTACTTCAGCACCAACTG
>JASDQU010735234.1:2259-14813 GCA_032191745.1 Picea mariana
CTTACCCTTGAGAGAGGATAGTGTTGATTTGTCAAACCCTCATTCAAACCGAGTGCCGGAGCTCCCCTTCTCAACACAACAATCATACTTAGTTTGACCCCTCGGAATACCCTTCTTAGGTTAGGAACCCTAACCTTAAAGTGAAGAGGCAAGGCCACTAAGGTGACAGTGGGTGACTTGCCTAGTAGTTGCCCCAAGCTCCCCTATGAAGGGAAAGACTTTCCCTTAGTGAGAGTTTGAGCGGTAACAGGACCCATGTCGAACACACAAGAGGGATGTGTCTAGCATGTCCAACGTGTATTTAGGACACATTGGGGGGGAGGGGGGACAAATCCTGTTTCATAAGATACCATGTAGAGTTAGGGAAAGAACCAATGTTATCATAAACGGAAACCGAACCGAACCAGTCGACCCCAAAAATGTGAAACCAAGCCGGACTAGAAAAAAGCTGAAAAAAAAAACAAAAAATAAAACGGTCAACCAAAAACTACATAAAATATTCAAATTTTGAAAAAAAACATATATATTCATGTGCATCCATATGAATCCAAACCATTTATACACAAATATGCAAAGTTTTTCATTTATAGAGCAAGAGTGCATATAACCAAAATAGCACCAAGTGCAATCCATCTCTAAACCAAAATACATCAACAAAGAGGATCTAAATGCCCTCTAGAGTCCAAAAAAATCATGCTACAATGAATAACTACATATCATCAAAATCATTACCTATATTAGGATCCTCATCATCAGTGTCACCCTCTAAGCATTAAAATAAGATAGAAAAAACTCAACATGCCTAATAAGTGATTTTACTTGAGTGAAGGGTACATTTTTACTAAGGTCATGACAGAAGAGTTCAACAATCAATGCCACCAACATCAAGGTACATAGAGTGCTTGGTGTTGTTGATTAAATAACAGTTCCATACCCTCATACATGATAGAATCCGGTGGAAATGTTGCAATCATGCCAATCTTGAAATCCTGAAAACAGTTATGTCTGCTGAATTTTGAATGGGACCTAAAATTCTTCTTTCTCCATATGAAGTCCAATGAGGTTGGAACCACTCTCCAGTGTCCTGAAACAATTAATGGTAATGTTAAAAATTTAAGTAAAAGGATGAAAATGAAAGATAAAGGAGAATGTCAAAAGAATGAAAATGAAAGATAAAGGAGAATGTCACTTTTTAGGAGAATGTCAAAAGGATGAAAATAAAAGATAAGGAGAATGTCACTTTTACTTTAAGAATTTAATATTACCATTAATTATTAAGTTTGAGTACGCCCTAGGGTTAGGTAATAGGCCCTAGGGTTAGTTAGTAGGCCCTAGGGTTAATTTGTAGACCCCCCTCTATTAAACAATTCAATTTTTTTTTTTTTAAATTGAAATTACGAGTCCTAGATGCGTCGTATGAAACTGGTTGGTTCCATACAAAAGGCCAAAAACGGTTCGGTGCCACCAGTCCACCCGTTTTTGCCCCAAAACCAATTCGCCCAATCGGTTTTGACTGGACCGGAACGGTTTTAATAACACTGGCAAGAACATTATTATGATAAAACGCAATACATAATCATGATGAAGAGAACCTAATATACAAGAGAACATGTGATATAACCAGGCACAAATGTGCCCTAAAGATATGTTATGAACAACAATGATTACATTGTACAACGATCTAATGGTATAATACTTGTTGATTCAAATGAAGTTTTGGACACCTCTGATATATAGTTGTTAGGATAGATTAAACAAATCCCCTAATTCTAGATGTCGGACCACTAGGTCCAACCACTAATGGTTTACATTCATAGCCCACAAGACCACAAGACACCCCCTTGAAGGGTCACAAGTCACCAAGACAAGAATAAGCACCATAACATCAGCATCCCCTTTAAGCTTGACTTGGGGACAACTTGGTTAGTAAAAGTGTTGATCAATAATCATTCATATATTTGACCCAGTAAATATTACATCGCAACACCTTATTACCTGAAGTTAAACCTATTCTAAGGGAAACTATCTTCAAAAAGTATATCTTCCTCGTGATATTTAAGCTACGCTTTCTCATCAAAGGAAATATGCATCATTAATAACTGCATATTGAAATTAAATGTTATTTTCATGGTTTGGTCTAACTATAAATGTACAAGGAAGTAAAACACCCAAAAGAAATTGATTGTACGCATCACATATGAGAACAAATTCCAAGCTGAAGACAAACATGCACTTCCACATTCCATATCTCGGACATGTTACAAGAGTACATACAGAAGTAGTATTCAAATTTATCCCAAAGGTATGAATACATAAGTAGGATAAAAGGAATAAAAAATATTACACCTTGTCCACAGAAAATGCATAGAAACAGAGGATGCCATGCAAYAATGTAAACAATTWAAACACATCAAATATTATCAAAATCAAAGCAAACCTAGGCATGAATTATCTACTTCCAACTATATAAAGAAAATTTGAAGCATAACAGGACAGAAGAAACAAGGAAAATMTTACAGGCCATAGGGGTGAGCCAAGAGGATCGACGACATTGTTTGTTGTGGGAGTAATCCTTCCCTTCGAATGATGGCATCTATATGTCATGCCAAATTTTACAGTCGCCTGTCATAGTGTAGAACTGTCATTCTGGTTGACCAGGCCATTTAGGGACCATACTTTCCCTCTGGGTACTGCTTGATGGCAGTTGCAGCATCAGACGCCCCACGCCTGGGGAACCCAGTGGAAATGGAGAAAAAGTTTCCTATATTCCAGCAGCCATTGCATCTGTTTGGGATGTGGGCCCATAGACTAAACCAGCTCCCATTGCTTATTGCTAACCATCTGGAGAGGTAATTGAACCCGCCTTCCCTTGCTGCAAATAAAATAACTTGGACTAAAAAAATGGAATGGTCCCCACATGATATCCTCTCCGAGAGGCATAGCCATGACAGCTTGCAAATCAAGCTAATTGCTACAAGGTCAAAGCAGACGAGCACTAAGATAATAGTTGTCACAGCTACTACAATTTGGATAGCAGAGAGTAAACATTCAAGTGTTTGCAATGCAAGATAAAAAAACACTGCACTGCCACTACTACCTGCCATGACAATCATTACTGCTCAATCTATACTATAACAAGAACAAGTACTCAATAGTTCTGGAGTCTGGGCATTCAATTAAGGCAACAAAATATCTCACACAGCCTCAAGAGCTAAAAACATAACAAAAAGAGGTATGCCAGAGCAAGATGCAAAATGGCAAACAAACCTCAATTCAAGACATAAAAGCAGGTTATTCCATTTTCATATAAGTACATCCCACTATTGGATTTCACAGGTTACACCATCAATATCAATGACAAGCCATTAACCATTTTGTCAAACCAATTTCAGATGATTAATGTGAACAATATTATTGAATTTTACCTAGGCACTTCATCAGTTGCAAGTTGCAATGCAGTAGCTGCTAAGCCAAATCCATTTTAGATTGGTCAACTGGTGCATTTAATCAGGACGTGCAGCCAACTAAACACTAAGCCAATTGAGTTTTCAGATTAAGCACCTGGTGTACTCTTATGGAAATTGCATTCAGATCACATCATCAAGCTCAGCCACCAAACGTATTTCAGATGGCTTGCCTAGTTCATTATTACCAAAGTCGCCCCTACACTTCATCGATTGCAATTCCCTCACTGCTACTGACTCTTGCCAAGTTAATTTCAGCAATATCTTTACACAGGCTATTTTTTGTTGCTCAATATGTCGTAGTGTCATGTCAAACCTTTTTAAGGACCTCATGCAATAGTCTATTGGCCTCTTGGGGTGTGCCTTCTTTGCATAGTCAATCCATGAGGGTGGTATATGTAGTCATTTCAGGGAGATAACTGCTAATCTTTCATCTGTGAAACAACTTTATTGCCTCCTTAATATTACCCACTTTGCAAAGTCCATCCATTGATGCATTGTGTGTAACATCATTACGGCTCGAACCTTGCTCTGCAATCTCATAGAAGACCTGTTAAGCTTTGTCTATGCAGTGATGTTTATAGAGTCCGTCTATTAATGCATTGTAGCTAACTGAGTCAGGCCTGCACCCTTTCTCCGACATCTCTTGAAGGATCTCCTTGGCCTTCTCTAGATTACCCACCTTCCAAAACCCATTTGCACGTGCATCATATGTGATTTCATTAAACTTTCCTTACAGAAACGGTCAATGAGCGCACTATATGTGACAACATCAAGGTATTTGTTTTTTGCTCAGCATTTCATAAAAGAGCTTCTTTGCGTCTTCCAATTTGCCTTCCTTACAGAAACCATCAATAAGTGCATTGTATGTGACAACATCAGGGCATATGTTTTTGTTGGGCATTTCAAAGAAAAGCTTCCTAGCCTCCTCGAACTTGCCTTCTTTAGTGAGACCATCAATGAGCACATTGTATGTGACAACATCAGGGCATATGTTTTTGTTGGGCATTTCATAGAAGAGCTCCTTAGCCTCATCCAACTTGCCGTCCTTGCAGAAACCATCAATAAGTGTAGTGTATGTGATAACATTAGGGGATATGTTATTGTTGGGCATTTCATGGAAGAGCTTCCTAGCTGCCTCAGACTTGCCCTCCTTGCAGAAACCATCAATAAGAGCATTGTATGTGAATACATCAGGGCTTATGTTTTTGCTTGGCATTTCATAGAAGAGCTTCCTAGCATCGTCCAATTTGCCTTCCTTACGGAAGCCATCAATAAGGGCATTGTATGTGACAATATTAGGACATATGTTTCTATTGGACATTTCATAGAACAGCTTCSTAGCCTCGTCCAACTTGCCTTCCTTAGAGAAGCCATCAATAAGTGCACTGTATGTGACAACATTAGGGCATATGCTTTTGTTGAACATCTCATGGAAGAGATTCCTAGCCTCCTYCAATTTGCCAACCTTACATAAACCATCAATAAGCACAGTGTATGTGACAGCATCAGGATATATATTTTTGTTGGACATTTCATGGAAGAGCTCCATAGCCTTGTCCAACTTGCCTTTCTTAGAGAGGCCATTAATAAGTGCATTGTATGTCACAACATTAGGGCATACGCTTTTGTTGGACATCTCATAGAAAAGATTCCTAGCCTCCTCCACTTTGCCAACCTTACATAAACCATCAATAAGCAAAGTGTATGTGACAGCATCAGCATATATATTTTTGTTGGACATGTCATGGAAGAGCACCATACCCTCGTCCAACTTGCCTTGTTTGCAAAGACCATCAATCAGAGCAGCAAATGTAATAATATCGGGCTTACTCCCTTTTTTTAACATCTGATACAGTAGTTTCTTGGCCACTTGGAGCTTACCTTCTTTGCATAGACGATCCATGAGGATGGTAAATGTGATTGTGTTAGGCTCGTGGCCCATTTGAAGCATAACAGCTAACAACCCAAACGCCTCGTGCGTTTTCTTTGTCTTGCAGAGCCCATCTATCAGGGTATTATACGTAAAAAGATCAGGAACCTGTCGTCTGCTCACCATTTGCTTGAAAAGTTTGAGAGAGTCCGCCATCCTGCCTACCCTGCAAAGCCCTTTGATAAGGGTATTGAAGGATATGACATTTGGAATATACCCATGTGCTTCTATTACTTCAAACACTTTGAATGCATAATCCAATCTACCTATTTGACAGTGACAATTGATGACAATGTTCAAAGTTATAAGGTCTGGAATAATGTCTGCTTCAATCATAATTCTATAAACAGACAATGCTAATCCATGTCGCTTCCGTCGGACGAGGCTACTTAACAAAAGATTGCAGGTGCTGAGATTGGGCAAGGAGAAAGATTTAGCTAAAAACAAATGCTTGAAAGTGTCCACTGCCTCTTGAAGCCTGTTGGTATGGCAGAATGTTTGAATGTGCATGTCTGCAAGGACATTCAAAGTGTGATAGGAGTGTTGAGGAAGTGACTTCTTCTTCCATATGGAAAGCATAGTCTTTCTCCTCGCAGTCGCCGCCATGGCCATTGTGTTGGGGTGAAGAATGAGAATGGGATAAAAACAGCTTCTGTAAAACCCGCTTAAAACCTGCTGTCTCGGCCTTTCCCACCAGTGTGAATAACGCCTTTCGCTTTGTAAAAGTTTCGAAAATTGAGGTGAAGATGATATGGATTAATTGGAGAAAGCACAGCAAATTCTGCATGTTCAAAATATAACTTATCATTTCGTCTCTACTCCTCTTCTTTCACGCTATGAATGTTCTCTACTTTGTTTTGCCAAATAGAAATTGGGCCCTACTCCCTTTGTCACTCTGCGTCCTTCGAGTGAAGGGTTGGGGTTCTTCTCTTCATCTCTAGCACGGGAAGGAAATCGTCGGATCAAAGAAAATTCTTCGCGAAAGCATTAAATTCCTTTGGATCGGATTTTGCCAAGGTCATTGTCCTAACCCTAAGTGAGTTTTTTCTCAGTGTTAATGAAAACGATGTTAAAAAAATTTGTTGTCCTTTGTGGTTAGCAAAACTTTGGAGTAGAGGAAGCTTTAGTTGGAGCATGGCCTCATATGTCGCTCGCTATAAATGGGTATGGTGAAGGTTGGTTGAATTTAGATGAGTGGATTTCTATGGCCTTTGCATGAAGTTATGGTTCCCAGTTTTTGCCATTTTTTCTTCAACCCCTTTGTGAATGTGGTGGGTATGTGAATGTGGGTTAGGCTTCTTAATTTATTTTTTAATTTTGGGTATTGGACTCTTTAGGATGAGTTAGAGAAGTTTCATTTTTGTTGTTTGGAAACTAAAAAAAGACATACATATGCATGAAAAATGGTCTTTCTAGAGTATTGTTAGAACAAATTTTGTTGGACACTATGGATTATGTGTGGAAGAAGAAGCTAGATTATGAGTAGGCCGCTTTTTTATGTAAATCATGTTTTGAAGTTGGGCATGCGGTAATCTTGTGCCCCAATGATAAACCTAAGATTTCAATGGAATATCAAAACTCTGTTAAACCTAATGTGAAAAAACAGAACATCAATTGGCCTACTTGGTGGAATGGCACCACTAAGCATCACCACTTGGTGGAAATATTGACTCCAACAAAGGAGGGTAATCATTAATGTAGAATAGATATGACTTTATATATTGAGAATGATATGACTTTGAATATTGAGAAGGTGGTCCCCTCCCACTTGGGGGAGTTCATAAAAGGAGTGATCTACAGACATGGCAAAGCCAACTAACATTAAGGATTATAGTTATCCGAAAAGGGAGCAACCATAGATGATATGAAGGCATGAAGCATTTGGAACTAGTGAGGAGAAAGCAATAGAGGATGAAGGAGCAACTACACCTACATGTGCCACACACACCATGTTCAAGAAAACACGAAAGGAATGGATCCAAAGTATGAGTAAGAAAACTAAAAATAGTTGCAAGTGCATTTTTTAATACATAACTAAAGCCCATAAGGGGAAAGGTTGACAAATAAACATTGGATTCATTAAATGATATCAGGGTAGAAAAATAAGCATAGCAAGAGAAACAAAAAAAATCAATGAACCTAGTCCCTTTTTGGGATGGGGACAAAACTTGAATTTAGAAGGGATTTTGAACGTTGAATTTTGCCTCCAAATATAGCTAAGGTTGCCCATATCCATGTCATATGAGTTAAGCTATGGTTTTTTTATATAAATTCCAAATAATTGATATTATTGTTTTAAATGACTTCTTGTTGATTTTTTAGGGTTTGTAAAAACTAGAGTACTAGTAAATGAACAAAATAATATACATATGATGTCATATTAATAAAGGTTTTTAAGATATCCTTTGTTACCCTACCTCCAATTATAATCCAATGAATCCATACCCATATTTGTGGACCATTGGCTCTTCTCATCTTGGCAACTTTAAAGGTATGACAAAGCTTGGAATTTTAACCCTACAATTTTTCATATAAATGAGTAGGACAGGGTCACTTGATAATGGAATCCAACTCTTTTGTGGTCACTCACTCATGCCCCTTTCTAACATAAACTCCCTCAGAGCTTCTTAAAAAGAAGTAGTCTTGGCAACATCATTATGTTACTATATCCAACCTTTATCTGTAGGGTTATTTCATATTAGTGTTTTTTCCCCTTAGAGTTTTGTTAGCATTTATAAGATACAATTTTGGCCTCTTGTTATAGGAATTTTCAAATAAGTGTAGCAAACACATCTCTTCTCATAGATAAGCTACCAACATTCTAACCAAAATGTATTGCTTTGCATATTACAATGTTTTCACTATTTAATTCATTAACAGAGTTTCGATTTCACTATATCACTATGTTATTTGCAATATCCAAGTGTCATTTTTCCTATCATTGATATCTTCATTTTGTTCTCAACATAATATGGATTAGTGGTATCAAAGCAATCTACGCTTTTTTGTTTATGCATGTCGTCAATAAGGTCAAGGTGTGGGGAGTTGGGCCTCAAACTAACCAAGTCTGGTGAAGACTTCCCTCGCTGGCCTAAGCAGCCTCCCATGGCAAATGAAAAGAAAGACAACAAAGTAGGAGATCCTATAAATATTTTTCTCGAGGAAGTCATCACATGACAGAGGAACAAGATGATGAGTAATTTCACCTAGATCCTTTGACAAATCCTAATGGTGGTGAAGGCACCTTCAACAAGCAGTGACCTCGGAGGTACAAAACCCTTCGAGGTACAAGTCAACTTTGACATTCCTTTGTTTGAAGGAAAGATAAACATAGATGCTTTGCATAAATGGTTAAGTTTGCTAAACGATTTTACACTATTCAAAAATTTTCCAACAATGAAATGATCACCTTTGTGCTCCTTAAGTCCCTTCCCTACATTAAATATTGGTGGGACACTTATTGTGTGCAACATTCTGAAGAAGAATCTGAAGCATTTGGGACAAAACCCATTTGGTTGGATTTTTTTTATGCTCTTGAGGAGGGATTCTACCATGTAATTTTTCAATCCCAAGTGACTGATGTCCTAATGTCCTCTCATTAAATAACTCAAAATTGAATTTTATTTAATAGTAGAAAATGAAATTTTTGAACATTGCATCCATCACACACTAGCTAAAAAATGAATAATGGAAGAAATAAAACACATACACATGGATTTCTCCTTCAAATCAACTTTTCATTCCTTTGATCAAAGCTTACAAGGTGACCTCTGCAGCCTACTTTGAACCAACAATTGCATGGTCAATAAAATCACCTCAAACAACATTGTACAACCAAATCTGATGGTGTACAACCTATGCATGAAGAATGGACTTCTATAGTCATGGTACAGCCTGCATTGTATGCTATACGTGTTGCTCACTTCATCAATCTGTTCATCTTCTTCTTCTTGGATGCACTCTACCCTCTTTTATCTCTCTTGTTGTCTTCTCATGTGTGTGATTAACCTCTCCTAACTTATCTTATTTATGCTTTGAGAGAAGATAATTAATCCCCTCAATCCTATAAACTGATCTCCTCAATATTAGCTTCCACTTATCTCAATCTTGAGATGTACAACTAAGATTAAATCCTAATCTAAGTCACTAATATTCTGGAACTTCTAAAACATTTCATTTAGATTCCTAAGACTAGTTGACTTCAAAACATTAGACTTTCACTTTTTCTTTTATTTTTAAAGTGAAATTACAAGATATAATTATTTCCCACTTTTCCTAAGTGGTCACTAATAAAATGTCTCAAACCACCTCGTGCACATTCACATTGAACCTAGTGCAAGAAGTTTCTACTCAAGCTACATTTATCAACGCTCGCTCTTAGTGAGTAAGGAATTATGCACCAATCCAAGTCTGTCTTTGAAATCTTCAAAGTTCCCTTTTGCTAAGGGCTTGGTCAAAATATTAGCTACATGTTAATCTATGGGAATATACTAGAGCTTCATTGCTCCCTTTTGAATTATGTCTCATATGAAGTGATATATGATCTCTATGTGCTTGGATTGTCACAAAACACTATATTCTCATACTTTGATACAGCTCTAATTATCACAATAAATGATTGTGGGGTCAAACTCCTTATCAAACAAGCTTGCAAGTAACCTATGAAGCTAGATGGCCACACAACTAGCAATATTGATTGCCATGTATTTTTCCTCTACTAAGTTAAGTGTCACATAAATCTACTTCCTACTAAACCAAGATATCATCATTGATCTTGGGCTAAAACAACACCCTAAGGTACTCTTCTTGTTTATTACACAACCTACCTAATTCAAGTCTGTGTACCCCTACAACTTCACTTCACCATATCTAAGATATCTCATACCATAATACATTGTGCTCCTCAAGTTTCTGAGCACGTGTTTTGCTTCTACCCAATGCTCTTACCTCAACTCCACAATGAACTGACTCAAGGTGTTCATTGCAAAACATATATCTAGTCAATGTTGACCAAATACATCAAGGAAACTATCAGTACATCAATGTGGGATCCACCAACTATGAATTCGTGGTTGTCATCTTCTTCAGATTGATGATCATGAGTGTGCCCATAGATTTGCAATCCTCCATCTGAAACCTCTTCAGGATATCAAATGCATACTTACCCTGCCCAAGAAAAATATCTCTTGTTGTTTGCCAAACCTCCAAACCCAAGAATTAATGCATCATGCCAATGTCCTTCATCTCAAACTCATATGCCATGTCTTCTTTGCACAATATAATGAGCTTATCTACACCTATAAGAAATAAATTATCTACATACAACACCAAAACAAGTAGATTGGATCCAACAAATATATAATATAAGTTGGGATTTTTTTTGGTTTTGGTGAATCCCATACTCTACAAATATCCATCTATCATGGAATCCCATGCTCTCAATGCTTGTTTGAGTCCATACAGGGCTTTCTTAAGCCTACAAACATGGAATTATTTCCCATTTGTGTACACTTCTTCCTCAATGATCCCACTAAGGAAACTTGTCTTCACATCCATCTGATGTATCCTCCATCCCATAAATGAAACTAAGGACATAATTGTTGTAATGGAAGTGTACCTGACAATTGGAGCAAATGTCTCCTCATAGTCCACTCTCTCTTTCTAAGAGAACCCTCTCGCCATGAACCTTGCTTTGAACTTCTCAATGCTACCATCAATTGCATGCTTGATCTTGAAGAGCCACTTGGAACTCACTATTGACTTACCCTTCAATCTTGGCACTATGTCCCAAACATCATTCTTCGCGATGTACGTGTACTCCTCTACCATGGAATCCTGCCATACATGTTGGTTTGCTGCGTCTTGAAATAAAAGGCTCAAAATCTATGATGCTACATGGATGCTACTCATCATTTCCATGTATTTTGGAAAGTTCTTTGAAGATCTTCTCTCTCTAAAAGTGCTCCTAGGAGCCTCAACATACTCATGTCCATCCCTTAATGTTTGAGTGAACCATCGAGGTCTCCTTACATAAGTGAAAGGGGTTATTGTCTCCTCCTCTTCACTTGAATACTATTGCACTGCTCTAGAAGTCACTGGTGACCTAGGCTCAACCTTTAGAGCTTCTAGCTCCTCATCCTTTGTCACTTGAATAGGCTCATGGGACTTCCTATAGGCAAATTCTTCCTAAAAATTTACATCTTTGCTTAATATTGTCTTCGTCTACTCTATAATATAGACCCTATAGGCCTTCAAAGTCTCATTGTAACCTACAAATAAACCCCTCTTGCCAGAGGGTTCCAACTTAGTCCTCTTTTCTACTGGTACATGGATATAAACCAGATAGTCAAAGATGCAGAAATGACTCACCTCTAGCTTTACACTAGTGGATGCCTCTTCTAGTGTCTTATCTTCCATGATCCTATGGGACGTTGATCTTGAATGTAGATTGTTGTGTTGCATGACTATGCCCAAAGAAAATTTGACAAGTCCTAGTCATGAATCATGGCCTTATCAACCCATACGACGGATCAATTCTTCTCATATAAAACCCCATTCTATTGTGGGTTGTATAAAACAATAATCTCCCTCTTTATTCCTACCTCCTTGAAGAAAGCATTGAACTCCTTGGAGGTATACTCACCCCCATTGTCCAATATGCAGACTTTGATCTTCTCCCCTTTCTAGTTTTCAATTAGATCTTTAAACTTCTAAAACTTGTTAAATACCTCATCATTGGTCTTGAGGAAGTAGATCCAAGTTTTGCGAGAGAAGTCATCAATGAAGGAAACATACTACATGCTTCTTGAAATTAGTTCTACTGACATCAACCCACAAACATCTGATTGCACTTGGTCTAGAATATCCTTAAACCTATGCTCGTTACTTGGGAAAGCAACATGGGCATGCTTGTCAAGTATGCACCCTCTACATACTCCATGTTTCTCAATACTGAACTCTAGAAGACCCATGACTATCTCCCTCAGAATAAGCAATGCTTTGTGATGCAGGGGAGGCATCCTCTTGTGCCACAACTCACAAAAGTTATCACTATTATGAACTAGGGCTCAAACAAATTCACCCTACAACCTATAAAGATTTACTTCACTAACCCTTATTACTTGAGCCATATCTGGGCTAGATTCCTTCATCTTGGT
>JASDQU010735234.1:29047-39624 GCA_032191745.1 Picea mariana
TATTAAATTCTCAGTGGAAGTTAACGCCCCTTTTTCAAGGTGCCCTCCACCACCATCGTGGTCTCTTTTCTGCACATCCCCTCTCAGCAGTTCTGTAATATAAATTCATAGTGTTATTTACATTTTCATCGTGCTTTAGCATGGTAATTCCTGTATTAGGATTAATTACAAACTTGGGGGAAACAGGGTGTTACACAACCACTAATTTGTCCAATAGTTTAGTGCAATAAATCCCAAAATAACTCAATAATTCAATGCCATAGATCCCAAATAGTTCAGTCTTTGTTTCGCAGTTCTGGCCTAGTTTTCTTTTTTGGTCTCTTTCCAAAAACATATCCCCCCTCCTTATCCCTTTCTTTCACTTCCTTCCTAATCTCTAGAGAAGAGTCAGTAGCCTCCTTCCTAAGACGGCCAAAATAACAATAAAATAATTTACAAGTTTGTTTTGAAGTCCTACATGCACCTACGAACATTTAATTGTGTTGACTTTTCACCCTAGTTAGTTGTCAATTTATAATTATTTTATGGTACATGGTTCATGCAATCCAACCTATAATGATTGAATTTATATCATATAAATGATATTTTAAAAGCATATAACATAAATTATAATTACACTCATCATCTATCATTTGATTATTAATATAATTTAATAACTAATGTGTTTTGAAACAATAATCCGGTATGCATAGCTAGTATACACATATCTTACACGTGTACTAATGATACAAAATCATTGTCTCTAATGCATATTTCTTGTATGTTTACAACCATGCATACATAATAATAAATCAAGTAAAAACAACATTCAATAATATTTACTAACAAAGTCAAAATAATTCGGTACTCATTCATTATCACAACAAGATAATCATAAATAAATTAGACAAGTGTTATAAACATTATAGGAACCAAGTAAGGAAATAAGAGTGGCATATTTAATCCACAAACAACATTCTCAACTAACTTTGACTCATAATTCCTCACTAACCTACTTCCATCTTCCACATTTTATCCTTTCCTATGTTGCAATATGTTGTTGCATCGACTATATCGACTTAATTCTAGATATAACATGTAAGTGGACGTGTCGACTATATCAACCTAACATACCCAATATTGAACCAGCGATCACCATCACATGTCTAGGGAAGCATGGCTTAACATGGCCCTCCCACAACTCTAGGTTTCAAAGGATAAACTATGGGTAATACCTTCACCCCTCCTAATAGAACAAGTGTCAAGAAGATATCATTGATAGAACCAGGGTCAACACCACATCATTGACCATACTATGTCATTGTTGTTGATCTTAGAACTACGTCATAACCCGCACTATCCCACATATCATAACAATGTTTGGAACTAATGTTAAATCACAAATTAATGCTTAACAACATAACATTACACTTTCATGTCAATGACATCAATGTTATTTAAGTGCTATAGTTATTTGGCTATCTCTTAGCCCATTAACCTATACATTAGTTTACCAAAACACATAATCATGCATAACCATATAATCATTTCCATGCTATAAACAATGGTACATATTGGCATTTAAAGTAAGCAGGTATGTTTAATTACCATGTGCATCACATCACTTATCCATTCACAATATAAATTGAACTAGTTTTCATGTACCAAACTTTCCTTCTAAATTTGCATGTTTAAAGGAAATAAGATAATTGACATTGTTAATAACATAAACCATAAAACTCATACAATAATTCCACATATAAGCAGGTACACATCTCCTCATAATGATAGTTCTATAAGTCTAGCTGAGTTCAATAGATAATAAGCAAGGAAATACCAAGATAGGCTATAAGGTAGTTTATCTATTGAAAATAAGAATCTGGGGAGTTGCACTAAATTATTATTCTTATAGTTGAGATACTAAGTTTCTCAGTTTCCATTGTCACTTCTCCATTGTTGAGTGTCTAAAACTCCCTAACATGGTTGATACGTTGTTACAATGCTTAGTTTCACCATAAGGTACATGAGACAAATCTTTCCATGCCCAAAACAACATGGAAATATATGCTACAACAATTGCCATGTTAAGACCAATGTTGCATATGCATGCTACAACCACTGGTGTGTTGGATATGCACACTACAAATTCTGTCATGCTCACTGCAAACTACCTCTTAGAGTAGAAGCCTCTACTTTTATTCCCTCTTGAGACATATTGGCTCCTTACACTTCTTATTTTGCTGAGGTAACACTTTTTGGATCATGAGACGTATTTTGAAGGTGTTAATAAACTCAAAAATCCATCCCATGCCATATTTATTCATAGCAATGTATGCATCCTTCGAAGATGGATTATGACTATATTTTGTCATTGAGGGTTCAATTGTTTCAAAATAAGACTTTCCTTTGCCAACTTCCTCTATGGTAGGCTTGGCTTCTTTACCACTAAAACTTGGATTGTTGGTGCATACTATACCTCATTCTCCTACCTTGGCCACCCATTTCTTCATTGGTTTTCCTTTTCAATTCTTGGGTCAAAGCACGGGACCTTCACTCAGTGAACTTGTGTCATAGCATGTGCATTCATGGGATATTAAAGAATACCCCTAATTTCACTAAATATTGATAAATACTTCCCTAAATCCTTTCGTTGAACCCCCCTCCCAATACATCTCTCCAATAAAAAAAACCTCCCTATTTTTACTAGATATCCCTAATTTTTACTAGATACCTCTTTTTATAGCCCCCAATACTTATAAACCCCCTTGTACCTTGCATGCCCCCCCCCCCAATACCTATAATACATTGACCTTATTTTTCATAATTTTAGAACCCCCTTTCTGAATGAATGTGATAAGGTATTAGTCAACAAGGTGAAGCACCTATGGGTGAAGTTCAAGATAAGTATCATAGACCTCTCATCAATCCCCATTAATCTTATAATCACTACAATAACCCTTTCCATCACTCTTTTGGAAAACAATGGATTTCTTCTTCTTTTTCTTGTTTTTCCCTTCAAGAGTGGTTTCACAAACCTTCCTTTTTCTTGAAGTACTTGGGATTTTTTGTGAGAGATTGATTCCTCCAACACATGGCTACACAATGGTTATTCATGCCACAAAAATAATAAGGATAGCATACAGACATTGGTATGCTTTATGCCTTCTTTTTTCACATTAAAAACTAGTAAAGGAAGACTTCAATATGAAGCACATTGGTGCACTATAAGACAATTAGTACACTAAAGTAGTATATTTTAGCTCCAATGGAAGTTTAAACCTTTGCAAATCATACTTTGGGGAGGTTTTACAGTAGGTTTTTTGTCGATGCACGATAAAATTAAGTGCACTAGGGCATCTTGTGTCAACGACTACATTCAAGATGCACCTAATATAACTAGACACATCAATTACTTAAAAAATGTCTTCTAAAGTTTGTTTGCAATTAGAAGTTACATGTTTCCCACACTTTCTTTGAAGAATATGGACATGTATTAATTGTGGTTTTATCTCAAATACAAGGAAAACAAGTGGTAATATCAAATGGATGATTATTTAGATTCATCATTCCAATCAATCCAAGCCCACCAAGTTCTCCCTTACCCTTTGTAGTAAGTCTAGATTTCATTTATATTTTGATTATCTAATTGAATATACGTAACTTTTGTGTGTGCATTTGAATAATTGTGCATTGACTTTTGTAGGATCCTGATTAGGGAACAAGTTCATATGTGCAACATATTCCACCAGTCCAACCTATACAAAAATGACACAAACTCTTATCTAGAGCAAGATACCACAGGTAGATGGTAGATGAAAATGGAGAGTCACTTTACCCCACCGATGATAACATGCCATCTTATAGAAACCATCGTAACCTAATGGTACTTCACCATGAACCATATCTATTTTATTACAACCCAATAAAAATGTAAAAGATTGCAGGTGAATCCTAGGTGTGTCACATTGTCCCCTTATGTTAATGAGTGACTATCCCAATTGACATTTTGATGCCTCCAATATCTATCAAGGATTTGATAGGAAATACAAAAAAGACACATGAAAATGCTTCCATATGCTCATTTTTTGAAGAGTTGAAACAAATTAATCGTGTTTCATTTGAAATTGTCTAACCCATCTTCTTCTATTAAGTCAACTGAAATTTCTAGTGAGATAAAGTATAATATCAATGTGATGCAGGAGCATCGAAAGCATGCTTACATGAAAGACAAAAACCTAGGATGAAGATGATAATGATGATGATGCAAAGGGAGTAACAAGTACATGTATGCATACTCATGATGGAAGAATGGTTGATGAACCATGTACGGGAAAGAGTTTCCTAGAGAACCGACATATACAAGGATTGGTGACCCATATATTATGGTGGATGGATACTCTTTTATGTGGACTTCAACAATGTTTATGTTTTGCATGTACAAGAAGAAGAATGAGGATGAAGAAGACCAAATATTGAAGAACATTGAAGATGAAAATGGGACCAAAGAAGACTAAAGATGATGATGGCCTAGTGGGATCACAAGTAATCGTTAAAGGGGGAGTGTGACGAAATAACTCCTACTTGTGATCATAAAAAGATTAATAAATTAAATGATGGCTATGTAATGAGGTAGACTAATTCTAAAAGTCTACATGAGAGTGAGAGATGAGGAGAAATGAGCGATGTTAGGGATATGAAGATTTGTTTAGAGATTCATGGAGATATGTTGAGAGATTTAAGGGGATACTGTGGAGAGATTTGTGGAGATGGTTTGAACCAACCATCTAATTATGTAATAGTTGTTATGATCACCTATGGTTATAAAAGGGACCATTTGTACAAGGAGAAAAAACAACAACCCGGGAACAATTTTATAATAAAATCCCCTCTTCGGGGGTTTGGGAAATTATTTCCCTTAGTCCCTTGATTTGTGTAATGTAGTGTACATACTGGTTTGTGTGTATTTGTAGTTGGTTTTTTCATCATTTGGTATCAGAGTGATGGCAACACGGTCAAGAGAATTCACGAGAAAATTGTGGAAATGTAAAGAGCCATCACATGGAGTTCCTTCCCTATACCGCTACTATAAAACGTTCATATATCAAGACACTTTTGTAGCCACTGGTTCGTGTAAGAGGAAAGATAGGTCTAGTGTGGCGTAGTGTAATTCAGTGATCATGGATCCTTATCTTGGCTATACACAAGATACTCTTGCTACTTCTCTGGATAGGTACACTTGGTTGCAAAGTTGAAGGCGTCGGGGGACACATGCAAAACATGGAGCAAGTGGGTAAGGTGGCTCGATCACATTCTTATATTCATGATCATATTCTAGAGCAATGCCATCAGTTTGGATGTAATGAGTATATTGTAACTCCATCGACATATGGGGGTGAATCTCATTTATCGAAAATCATGGAAAATACAAGGAACTATTGGTCGTTGCCAACAAGAAATCACAACTAAAAAAAACACATCCGATAAAGAAATTATTGAATTATGATGCAGTAGGACACAATTTGATATGCAGGCTTCATTACCATTCTCGGAAAAGGAGTTGTGATCGAGGAGTAACTTGCCAAAACGTGAAGGGTTTTGTGCTTGACCATGAGGTCACGAAATGAAACAAATGATGATGAGTTCATGCTAGCGGGGAGGATGGAATGTCGAAGTCCCTCCAATGCGTGGCCTGCAAATGCATGAAAGGAGATTGAAATTCATGGAAAAGGGGCTTGTGTGGAGAAAACTATGAGTTTGCGATATGACAGGGAACTCACATGTCCATGAAAAGTTTTTGTTCCTTGGGATTCTGATGCAGGAGCATCATGAGCATGATTATTGGTGGCCAAAAACCTAGGATGAGGATGATAATGATGATGATGTAGGGGAGTAACAGGTACAGGTGTGCAGACTCATGATGGAAGAATGGTTGATGAACCATGTATGAGAAAGAGTTTCCTAGAGAACCGACAGATATATCTGCTGATGACCCATGTATTATGGTGGATGGCTACTCTTTTATATGGAATTCAACAATGTTTATGTTTTGCAGGTATAATAAGAAGAATTCCGATGAAGAATACCAAATATTGAAGAAGATTGAAGATGATGATGGCCTAGTGGGATCACAAGTAATCGTTAAAGGGGGAGTATGAATAAATAACTCCTAATTTTGATCATAAAAAATAAATTAATTAAATGTTGGCTTTGTAATTAGGTAGACTAATTCTAGAAGTCTACGTGAGAGTGAGAGATGAGGAGAATTGAGCGATGTTAGGGATATGAAGATTTGTTGAGAGATTCATGGAGATATGTTAAGAGATTTAAGGGGATATTGTGGAGAGAGTTGTGGAGATGGTTTGAACCAACCATCTAATTACGTAATAGTTGTTATCATCACCTATGGTTATAAAAGGGACCATTTGTACAAGGAAAAAAACAACAACTTGGGAATGGTTTTATAATAAAAACCCCCTTTCAGGGGTTTGGGAGCATATTTCCCTTTGTCCCTTACTTTGCATAATGTAGTGCATATAAATTTGTGTGTATTTGCAGTTGGTTGTTACATCACAATGCTAACTAAAGAATTTTTAAAGAGTAGTTACCCTAAAAAATCAATACTTGTCATGCTCACACTCTTTAGCCTCCTTTGATGAATGGTAGGTGGCCTACAAAAGTTATCGTTTATTAATAACTCATTGGTAGGAGATATACTATATATTGCATGCACAACAACAAATTATGATGCCTTTCCTTTCAAAAGGAATTTTTTGTCATTGGAGTGTTTTTCAAATGAACAAATTGAATTGAACAATGAACACCCACAACTATTAATGAACCATGCAATATTTCCATGATTGAGTGCACAATCGTTGATACATAACAATTTCTTCCTATCAATGTTTATGGAAACATAATCGTTCATGCACATACTATATATGGAAATTCCATGCCATTGTATTTAACAATATT
Source organism: Picea mariana (assembly GCA_032191745.1). Taxonomy (NCBI): domain Eukaryota; kingdom Viridiplantae; phylum Streptophyta; class Pinopsida; order Pinales; family Pinaceae; genus Picea; species Picea mariana. The sequence continues at coordinate 35,999 of JASDQU010735234.1, forward strand.
CAAGTAATCATATTGACTATAAAGAGGACCATAAAATGACATAAGTGCTACTCATTTAAACATCACTTTAGGCATAAGAAAAAGATCATTGATTCATTATATTTTTGAATTTTCAATGGACACAATGTAAATGTCTTGCTTAATTCAACATTTGTTTTATAAAGTGATTGGTTGCATGTGTATTGAAATTGTTTTCCATGCTTCAATATATATATATATATATATATGGTGTGTGAGCATACTAAATGTGTTGCATTTACTAATATCATTGATTTACTATTCAATATTTTTTAAATCAAGATTCAGACAATGAACAATATGTCTAACATCCACTGTTGCACCTCATTATGATGTCAACTCAAGGTAAAGTCTCTAAATGAGCACATCTCAGAGAGGAAGCATACCAAGCATGGTTGGATCAACCACATATTCAATTCCCACTATATTTGGAGTCACCACTTCATAACATCTGGAAGCACGAGTTCTTCAAATTCCGGGGACTAAAACGATGATACGTAAGTTGGTGTAGATGATTTCTTATAGGATACCCATGCCTTGAAGGGGATGTTGCTAAATGCATTATAGAAAAATGAGTTCGAGGATGCTTCTCATATTATCGATACCTTCTTCAAAATATTGAAATCTTCTTCCAAAACCCCTTATTTGGATATCGGTCAAGGTATACCAAACTATAGACAACCATGTTACTATACAACTTGGAAACAAAGTACGTTATGCTACACACATGCTTCTTGATACGATTGAAATAATTAACCATTAAATCTCCTATATTTTAACAAAACTTGTCACACAATTAGCAGTTAAAAGGGATTTTATGTGTGTTTTATAGCAATGTACATTTATTTTTGTCACCAATTGTAGTTATTAAAAGTTCAGGCACTTCCAAGTGATGATGTCCTACCTAGAAGATATGGAGAGGAAAAGCAACTAGTGAAAAGGTTGGGTGTTGAGTACGTATCATGTCATGCTAGTTTGAATGATTATAGTCTTTACATATGTGAATACACGGATAAATTGATATTTCTAGAGTGTGAGCATGACAAGTATTGATTTTTTTTTGTTTTTTTTAAGGGTGAGAATTTCCCTTTTCAAAATGTATTCCTATAATACCAAGAATTCAAAGGATATTTTGTTGAAAAGAATTAGACATGTTGCAAGGGTAGCATGCCTCACACAGAATTGAGCCAAGAGTTATGTGGATCCAAATGAATTCAATAACCATGAATCATATAGAAGATACATGGCCCAATAAATTCAAGGATGAATTATGAAGCCTTTGATTAGGCATAGCCATGAACAGAGTTAACCCATATTCATTCCAAAACTCCAACTATTTCATTTGGTCAGTGGTAGTAATCAATAACAATACCCCCCCATGGTTGTCTATGAAGAACGAACAACTTATGTTGGCTCTTATAGTTTTTGGTAGAAGACAAGTTAAGAGAATGAATATCTACATCCAACAATTGACTGATGACTCGAAGCAATTATGGGGTGGTATACATGTGTGTGATGTGTGAAGACCTATCTCAATGGAGATGTATTTAAGTTGTATGGCATTTTTTAGTACATCATGAATGATTATCAAGGAGTAGGATTTTTCTATAGTGGACATGTTGATTGATTTTTTTATATTAGGTATATTATTTGGCACACTTAATTTGGTGTAACTAACTTCTTTGGTGCTAATGTGTTTTGAATACAATAATATTGTAGGTCTTGTAACAAAAGGTTATCGTGGATGTAAATGTTGTGGAACTTCTATAAAGGATAGGTGGTCCGATGATGTATGAAACATACTGTACCACCACTTGAAGGAAATCCTCCCAAAAGACCACCCTTATAGAAAAATAACATATTCTTTAAATGGTAAAACATAAAAAACATGGAGACCTAAAATAGCGACATCGAAATTATATTGGCTTAGGGAATATGAGATAGAGAAGGAGAAGGAAATTGTAGAATTTTTGAATCAAATGGGGTACCTATGTTTGATGATCCTAATTTTTTTGACACCAACATTGAGAAAATGTCAATTGGGATGAAAATACACTAAATATTTTATGACATTCTATATTGGGAATATCTTAAGATTTCACAAATACTAGATCCATTCATATATTCAAAAAAAAAAAAATCATTTTCTTAATGGAGGCAAATACCATCGAAAAAATTGACACAATAAGTGTTAGGAGAGATCTTATTGCTCCAAATATTAAAAATCAACATTTTCCAAAAACATTAAGTAGAGGAGAGGTCGATCCCTCTTGGTATTTAAAAGAAGGTGATGACCCATGGATTTTGAAGAAAGATGGTACGTTTCTAGTGAAGGATGTTATATTGAGTGTGTAGATGCCTTCTTTATATCGGCTGACTCTACAACATGGCTACACCATAGAAGGGAATTTGTTGGGGTTGACATCATATAACTATGTGAACCTTTTGAAGGGTATATGTGTAGATTAGATTATTCTTTTTTACAATATAGGTTATATGGTATGCACTCACACTATTATGTTCTCTGTAATTTTGTGCGTGTTTATTTTGTAGTGGCATTACTATTTACTCATGCATGATTTTGTGAACCATACATTTACCCAAGACATCTGATGCACCATATCGAAATTATCTGCATTTKTTCATTGGATTACAAGAAAGGAGATTCACMTRGCTAGCATTCCATCATGGTRTCAAAGATAGCTAAGATTGTTTGTATATTTAAGAAGGAACAACTCATGAGTTTCATGAACTTGTAGGTCCATCTTGTAATTCACCTAATTGACGAGGTTGAATTAGCTAGAGTTGTCTCATGTCATTGGATTTTCTTCTTGGAGAGGTACATAAAAAAGTTGAAGGGTTTTGTTCAACAAAGGGAAAAACCCAATGAGTCTATGGCATAAGGGTACATAGTATATGTGTTGTTTTATTAAGCTAGTGAGTGCATCAATACAATTGATGGCACACCAGGTGGAGTGGTTTGGGAAAACCATTGATATGAGCACAAAAGGAAAGGTAAGGTACTTCAAACCACTAGAAAAGGGTGTAAGATAAAGAATAAGCCACTTATCTATTCTTAATTTCCTACATAATTATTATTTACACTATATTTGATCATAATTGTTGGATCTCACACAATTTGTTTTGATTTCATGAATTCATTAGAAAATTCAAAAATTAATACCATTAATTAATTTTATTCTTTACAACGCAGAGGCAAAGAAACCATATGTTACATTGTATGAAGAGAAGATAAGGAAACTGGACAATACCAAGAACAAATTCAAATGGTTGAATGGTAGAAGCATGCCTTATCCTAATAATTTAAAAGAGGGCATGCGAATGATCTATCCCAATAGTTGGGTGGATGACTAGATCAAAGAGAAATATGGCATATTTGGGCGTTCCCATCATGGTAAAAAGGATGCAGTAAACATAGGTATTAGATGCAATAGATATGTAATAATATCTCTATGGCAAATGCTCATTTTATAATTCATATTTGAATTATAACATGCATTATGTTTTTATTGCTTGGGTTCCTAGACATATTGCATCATCCTTTGTTCTCATTTTTACATGTGCATTTGTTCCCATCTATGTGGGTA
>JASDQU010735235.1:28771-38924 GCA_032191745.1 Picea mariana
CCTCTATGTGAGGGTTCTTCTTTCTTTCCTGGATGTGGTAATAATGGCTAGATTCTCCTTTGGGATGAAAGTAACTATGGCGAGATGAAGCTAAAAAGTCAGTGGAAATTTCGGCAACATCTCTATACTCTCATAGGAAAATCATATGGAATGGTATGGCTCTCTTTATTTTAAGAAAAAATAATGGTTATCCTTAATGTGGTTAAAATAATAAAATATTGTATTTAACCAAATCAATTTTAACCACTAATTTGAATTTTTCCTTTAATTTATTAAAAAATAAACAAGGGAAAATGTACAAAAGGGGATTATGGCTTTAATTAAGTGAAATAACTTAGGCAAAAAGGGTTTTCCTAAGTTATGAAAGGGAATAACAATGTAAAAGTGTGCATGAAAAATGATACATGGACTATGATGGTGCATATCGGTAAGGCTTACCCTTTTGGGCTAGGTGTGTGAATAAATGGTAATAACAGATGCCCCCTAATGTGTGATGTGAGAAAATTGCATGACCGACATACATTATAGTTTTCTTTCACTGGGATATGTGTCGACCAAAGAGAAGAAAAGGTACCATGGGAGAAGAATAGAAGGCCCAACCGACGGAGAGGCCATAGAAAACCACTTGTCAACAAAGGTCATCAAGTGGGGAGTAATATGATCTTAATGGGACAAGGTAGGCATACCCATACTCATTGAGAATACTCGTGGCATCAATAGAGAGACTATAAGGGAGTCTCAAATCCAACATGATGTTGTTAATGATGGATAGACTACATCAACATGATAATATCAATCCCATATACAATATGTGGATGGAAAAATTTTAAGTACATCCCAACTGCAATTGAATGGAGTACATAAGAACTGATGCCCCTTCATGCTGAAGGAAGGAGGTAGAAACAACCTAAGAAGCCCTGATAAATAGGAATGATCCCCCACAAATATGTAATGAGCATACTGGAGGAAAGCTCATCATGGGGCTCTGAGAACGATGGTACGAAGCCAAGAAAATCTGAGGAACTGGATTTGAGGTTGGATCATATATGCATGTACAATCTCAATAATGTGAGGACATGAGATCCGACCAAGTTTGAGATCAATGAGAACTCTCTCATCATGGTCCAAGGGTAACCCACAGATGGGGGATAGGTACCAAGGTACAATAGACCATCCCATAGAATAAATGTGTATCTATAGGCCCGGTATCCAAAGAACAACCTGTGAAGTTATAACTATAGAAGCAGCTACTGAGACTAGCATGTGTGGGGGGCTACCAGTAGGGAAACCCCCTTCTGAGGTCTACTACATCTCACACATGTTCGGGATGATGGCATCAAGAACTAGATCATTGAACTGTCAAGTATATGAGTCTCAAATGTGCAAAAAGAATCTAGAGTCAAGCACAGAAAAGGAAGCCAAGGCACCAAGGATAAGGAGGGATTCAAGGTAACAATCCTCTAGGATAACCCTCTAGAACAAAAGTGTTGAATTCGATAGAGGGAATCCCACTCGAACCAAGGAGAAGGAATCACCAAGGGACCATCATGAGGTGACGAGCACGATGTGACTGATGGGAAATAACACTAGGGGATGGATGGAAGGAAAAGAGACGTGGACTCAAGGATTCCCTTGTTCAAAGCATAAATGCAGGGCTAATCTAGTAGCAACTGAAAACATCTATAAGGATGGTGGGTGAATCGGCATATTGTTAGTCAAATGTATCATTGGAACAACTGCATATGGATAGTTGGGAAACATGTGATGAGCACTACAGATGGAGGGGTGAATCATCATCGATGCTCTAAACAAGAGAAACATGGGGATGCTTCCAAGGGGAAATGAGTGTGAGAGAAATATAATGTCACTCACCAATGTGTTTAAAAACGTAGTGGGCAAGTGGAATCCTAGTGGAGGAAGCCACTCGGCAGAGAAGGGAGTCTTCCTGGGCGTGTCGATGGGGCTGGCTAGGAAGAGGGTATAAGAAAGGGGGGAATCCTCCTAGAAATTTCGATGGGGTTGGATAGGAGGAGTAAACCCAAGTGAAAGGTGTTCCTAGTCATGCTAATGGGGCTAGCTAGGAGGAGACAACATAAGGGAGGAATTCTTCCTAGGAATTCCAACGGGGCTGGCTAGGAAGAAATGACACGGGGAGGATTCCTCCCAGTAATACCAATGGGGCAAGACGGGGAGAAATGACCGACATCGAGGAAAACCTCCTAGTGATACCAATGAGGTTGGCTAGGAGGAGGACACTCAACTCCATCTAGCAATGCATGTGAAGTTGGTTAAATAGAGAGGATGAAAAGACAATCATATCAACTAATTCCAATCACATTAGGAGGCGAAAGTCAAAAGACTAGTCTGGACCTGTAAATGCCTAAGGGGTTGGACATGATAGGACCACAAATACCTCCCCAAAGAATGTCAATGAGGCTAGTTCTAATGATGACCACAAGGACTATGCCCCATGAGAATGTCGATGGGGCTGATCAGGGAGACGTCATTAATGGTTATCATTCTTAAGAATGTCAGTGAGGCTAGCCAAGAAGGAAACATAACCCAAAGTTATTCCTCTTAAGGCGGGTCAAGAAGGAAACTAGAGCAAGGGGTTCGTTGATGGGGTCGGTCAAGAGGAAACCCAAGTGACAAGAGACTGGAAAACAGGACCCCTCTGGAGAATTCCCATGAGAGTGGTCCATAGGGAATCCAAACAAGAGGAGGCATCCTGATAATGTTGATGGGGTCGGCCAAGAGGTATCCAAAAGAAATTGAAACCTTCTTAGGAATGCCAATGAGGTTGGACAAGTAGAAGATATACAAAAGGATACCACTGAGAATGTCTATGAGGATGGTCAAGAGATATCCATACAAAAAGGGGGCTACCTGAGAATGTCAGTGAGGCTTGGCAAGAAGGCACCCCTAGTTTATTGACAACTAGACTATGGGAACTCTCTAGGAGATGCCAATGAGGTTGGTTAAGAGAGATCCCAACAAGTAGAACCTTACTGAGAATGTCAATGGGGTTGGACAGGAAAGAACCAAACAACCAAAAAACACAATCCTCCAACTAATAATGCCTATGGAGCCGATTAGTAGGGGGAACATGAGGACATCCCCATCTAAGAATGTCGATGAGGCTAGCTATATGGGGGGCACAAAAAAAACACTCCTCCTCATAATGCCAATGGGGTTGGTGAGGAGGTGACTATAAGACAACCCCGTCATAAGATTGCCAATGGGGTTGGTTAGGAGAGGATAAGGGAGGGATCTTTCTATAGAATGCTAATGGGGTTGGTCTAGCATGGATCCCTTGAAGACAAAAATCCTCCTAGTAAGGCCATTGAGGCTAACCAAGAGGAAATAGTATGACGCCACAATCTAAGGGACTTGATGGGATTCAAAGGGCATGCCCCTAGCTAGGAGAAATCATTCGATCGAGGGACATACAACTCTTCATGGGAAAAATGCCTCCCATATGAAGTGTGGAATTTCAAAAAACCAAAAGTGTCCTTTTGAGGAGTGCAACGAGAAAATTCCAACAATGCAAACGGTTCATCAATTGAATTCCATATGAGCCCACAACAACAAAAATAAAAATGGGATTTTGCCATTAAAAGAGTTTCCCTCCAATTTTGTGGTTCATTGCCACCAATGGTGGAGACTGAACGTGGAGAGGAGGAGAAGGACCTAAATCTTGTTGAGCCCACTGCAGGAAATCCGACTGAATAAAAATGGTGGTTAGAGTCTCAGGTTGGTGGTCTATCCATGCTCTTCAATTATGTCGGATTACTTTTAAGATTAGGGGCTATTTTGATTGTTTGGGAACCCTACTCAAATTTTGGGGCCCAACGCACTTTTTGAGCCAGAAAGAGCATTGGCCAATGCAAGAAATGGTATGTTAAGTGCGTTGACCAACACACTAAACTAGAGGAAAAGTGCATTGGTCAATCTTATCCTAATGGGACCAAAATTGATGGGTGGCCTCTAGTCTAGTGGGGGACAAAGAGGCAACTCAAATGGTGAGTTTTTTAGATATGAAGGAATGAAAAAAGGTGGTTTTGTGTAGGTATGGAATATTTCAAAGTGATATGGAAAGAATGATACTTTGAGAATATCCAAGCACATGTGAAAGGAGATATGGTTGTGCGAAGGGCACTGACGCAGTACAAGTTGCTCAAGTACTTTGAAAAATCATTAATGCGAGTAGGAGAAGGGCTCTTGTCACGCATAGTGGGGTATTGGGACCTTGATGATGTAGAATTTATGGTCTGTGGTCATCATCAGGAGATAACCATGTTGGACATATACTTTCTCACTGGGTTACCCCAACTGGGGGTGTTATTGGATACTACACCCATGTTGCCTCGAGGGAGGTGAGTAGAAGAGTTCTTAGATCGTCATTGTAGTCTTGGTGCTCAGATCCATGATTCTACTCTATATGTAGGGGATATAGAGAGACTAGAGACCTAGGAAATGGCTATGGCGGTGATTCGAATACTTGGGACTCAATCTCTACACAAGGTGGCGAGAGGTCAGATGCTTGTGATTGAGAGGGTGTTATAGGATGCTCACTTTCAGTGGGCACAAATACTTTTGACGATAATGAAGCACCAATTGATAGCATGTTGGAGAGAATGAGGAGGAAATTGTGCATTCGAGACAATATTATGTTCCTTCTTCTTTGAGTGTATTTTGACACTCTGCCCACATGTGCACATTTGTGATGGGGGGCCTCAGGAGCCCCGGATGCGTCAGTGGGGTGAATTTCTATGTAGAGGTGGGAGTGGTGTAGTGAGGAATATGTTTTGATCCAAGTTCTTCCATCATTGGGAGTAGCTCCTGATGGTGATCAAGGAGTATCCATACTTAGGGATGAACTACTAGGGGGATACATAATTACCTTTTCCAGTTGGTTGTGCATGGGGACCTGATGGTAAGACATAATGTGAATATGTTTATGTGATCTGTTTATTTCATCTTGTGAAATATGTCAATATGTGATACTAACAATGTGTATGTGTGCAAATTGCATATACAGCATCGGTGAGGCTGACAAGGCAGATGAAAACCAGAGAGAATAGTACATCGGCCAATCCTAGGCCATAGGTGGTCTAGACAGGAGGAATGATATGTAGACGGAGATGGAGGACCTCCACCGTAGGTTGGATATCTTGTTGACCGGGGTATCTAAGCAAGGGTGGCATACTATGGGTGACCACTATATTGGCACTTGTGTCGGAGTACAAGTAGAATGGCGCTCCATCCTACGAAGGGTAAGAGTCGCAAGACAAGTGGTGTGGGACCTCACATCATGGGACATGATTCTCTTAGTATGTATTGTGCCATCCAATGTGGATGAGCATTAGGAGGGGATGGATGACCCCTCGCCCCATTTTTGTATTATATAGCATGTAATGGACATGTCAATTGTATAGTAGAGTAGTTGAGTCATACTAATATGACTTGTGTTATTTTTTGTTTTTTGACTATATAAATGTTGATGGACATATATCTACATGTCTGTGATGGTGAATCAAAAATGTACAATGTATGATATGTACTAATGTGCATGTATGATATCGTAGAAATGAATGCAAATGGTTATCTTATTGTCGATGCATGTCATAGATGCTAGTCTAGGATGTTGTTTGCAATGTTATATACAAACTGATTGTGGCTTCTAGGTACATGATTGAATGTAATGAATTCAAATGATCACACCAGGAGTCAAACATGCAAGTATTTCCTAAACAAGCATGGGTGTCACACACAATACACACCATTCAACTGCATGACGATAAGTTGGGAATCTAAACAAACATGAAGGTGACGGATGCGATGAGCAATAGCATAGGCTAACAAATCTATCACTGCATCATATTCGGCATGATTATTGGTGGTAGGTCCAATGCAAACCCCACTAGAATGATAGAGGGTAAGTGTGGGGGTAAAGAGATCCCAAGTCGTCAAAGATAGATTCCATAAAGAACGACTTGCACCATCATCATAACCAATGTAGCAGGAGGACAGAGGGTCCATCTGAAAGGTGCAAGATAACAAATGAGATTCTATACATGTAAGGTGAATGCAACGAAAACATCAAATATAAACAGTATACAAAGAAAACATGGAATGAGGTGCTAACAAAGGGTTGTGAGGGACATCCCTGAAGAAAATAATCAGGTGAGATTCTGACTCTGGGGGATCATTACCATGCGATATGTGTGAGGTATGGGCATCGGGTGGGGATGACTCACAATGAGATTATGTATCTTCAATCATCGGGGTGGTGGCCTCCGCATGAGTATCCTTCAACTAGCAAAGGACTTGCAAAGCATCTTGGTACTAGGGAAGACGAGGACAATGGTGAGAGTAATGACCATAATTGTCACATAATGCACAAGTTGTTTTGTACATAAATTCTTTATATGTTTGGTGACCGGTTCAGGAAGGTGGACTTCCACAACTGAAGTGGAAGAAGCAACATCCATATCGTCAAATTTATAGAGCTCTTTTAATTCTAGAAGTCGGGGGAAATGAAAGGTAGGATGACCTGGAAGCTCACAAAATGCACAAGGAGGAATAGGCCTCTCTATGGTAGGCTATGTGGTCGTAGTGGGGTGAGGGGGTTTTGGTAGCTTTTCCTTTGGCATAGCTTCAATTTCAAGCTTTCTTGGTCTTAGGTATGAATCAGAATAGGTTACATGGGGGTCACATACAAATAAGGTCAAGGCTCAGAATTAGGAATAAGGGTAGGAGGTGGATCCAAATACCACACAGGGATCCCGGGGGTAAGGTTAGGTAGTGTGAGGGTAGCCATGACTAGTGTACTAACGATATTAGGAGGAGGGAACAAGAAGGGTACATGACCGAAGGGATAGTGCGGATGTGGCTGCAACATACCTAGTGGAGGCATGGAGGATGTAGGTGTGGAATGTCCAGTAGAGGGTTATGGATTTGATCCCGCTGGTCCATGGTTGGATGACACCATGCAAACATGAGAAGAACCGAGTGCAATGACTGTCAGAGGTGGTCTGTAGTATGCACCCAATATGATAGATTCTTTTTAGACTCTAGGGATGAGGTCGTTGATGGGGGAAGTAGTCTGGTCCCCACCTAAGGAAAAAACCACATTATCAGGATGAAGTTGGGCCTGGGGGTCGTGGTAGGTCAGCTGGTCAGTTGATCGATGTTGATCAGCTTCCCATTATGGGGGAAAATCATCTTACGAAAAACTAATGAGGCCATGGCCTTCATGGCATACATGAATCTATTTCCTAACTAGAGGTTGTAATCTAGAGGGGCATCTATAACCTCAACATTGACATGGAATTCTTTGCCCCCTAGATTGATGGGACAATTTTGGTAAAGACCTTGGGGTTGGGAAGGTAGACCATCATACACTCAGAGGGAAATCGTAGATGGGACAAGAGTAGGGGATCTTATCTACTTCCAAACCTAAGAAAACATGACGCATGTGGATGCACCTTCATAAAAAATACAATGGTGGATGTTGTACTTATTGATGGTCACTGGGATCTGGAAGGCAACAGAAGAGGGCAAGTGGAAAGGCTTGGCTTGATCACTATCAAAGGTGATCATGTGATTGTCTAAAGGGTCAATAGCTCCTATGGCAGCAAGCAAAGCCTTCTTCTATGCAAGGCACATCTGAAGGACCTCAAGGGTTGATATGGTGGTGGGGGCCTGGGCTAGGTCATCGACGATGCTATATTGTTGGGTTGCCTTCCCATGCAGGTGAACAACATTTTGTCAAAGAGGAACCTTTGGGACCTTCGAAGGGATCTCGGTATATGGTCGAGGGATCTGTAAATTCCCTTGGGTGACCGAAGGAGGACCAGAGGGCATAGTTGGTTGTGCCTCGAGAGGCATACCATATTGGCAGGATTGAGTAGTGAGATTCACGAAGAATAAATCCAACATGAGAATCTAGTAAGTGTCATTACCAAATGGGTGAAGAACAGGGGCAGGGGCAAGGGTAGTGGAGTCGTCATTCTGTTGGTGTAGATCTGCAGCAAGGGTGAGCAGATATGCAAAATTTGTGGTTGTATCAAAGCTACAAACAAAAGTAGGTGAGAACACAAGAAACCCCAGTTCTCTAGCGATTAAATTCCTTTAGATCTTTGTTATTCAGAAATAGAAAATGCATGCAACAAAAAATATACTTAAATAACACAAGATAGAAAGAATCAAGATGATGTATAATACCCAAATAACCAGAGTAAAAAATAAGATACACCTATGAAGAGACCAATGAAGACAAATACCTCCTGGTGGCCCCCCCATGGGAGGCTTCTTCTTTCTTTCCCGGATGTATGGTAGAAATGGCTAGATTCTCCTTTTGGCTGAAAGTAACTATGGTGAGATAAAGCTAAAAGGTCGGTGAAAATTTCGACAACATCTCTATACTCTCATGGGAAAACCATATGGAAATAGTATGGCTCTCTCTTTTTTATAGGAAAAATAGTGGTTATCTTTGATATGGTCAAAATAATAAAATATTTTATTTAACTAAATCAATTTTAACCATTAATCTGAATTTTTCCTTTAATTTAAATAAAATAAAGAAGAAAAAATGCATAAAAAAATATTATGTCTTTAATTAAGTTAATTAAGTAGAATAACTTAGAAAAAGGGGTTTTCCTATGTTATGCAAGGGAATGATAATGTGAAAGTGTGAGTATGACATTATGATGCAAATATTTGTCTCATAGAAAAAAATAATATTTATCTTATGTAAGTATAATCTATAATGAAATGGTAAGTATAATCTGTTATGAAATTATGGAAATTAGACATGATGACATGACATTTATTTTATAATTTGTACATAATTTTTAATATTATTTGTATTCTAAAACTTTATATACATGTTAGTATATTCATTAATATATATATTAAGATTGTACAACTTTATATAGGAGGTTATTATTGAAAATGGTTTACAATGATAAAATATGAAAATGGAATGCACGCCCATATAATGACCATTACAATGATAAAATATGAAAATGGAATGCACGCCCATATAATGACCATCTCATGTGTTTATCCATAATGTTGAAATTAGTATATATCAGTTTATTATATTTTATAAAAACAAAAATAAAGTAATAATAAATTTAGTCATCTAATATATATATGGAAAAAATAAATATGGAAAAAGAAATATTTAAAATAATTTTTGCTAAAAAACTAATATTAAATAAAAGATATATCTTAATTGAGGATTTTTTTTAGTACAAAGATATTTACATTTTTATTTTTTTAAATCTCTTTTAATATTTAATAAATATAAAGTTAAGATTGATTTAAACTATTATAAAAAATGATAAAAGTGAAATTCTCTTGAAAATATAGCAAAGTACATACTTCTAAGGTAACCAAACTTGCGTAACTAGATAATTGAATATATTTTTATAAGTATAGGTTTAGTGAATAATATATTAAGTTAGTACAATTAATATAATATTTTTCAGAAGAGTATAAATTTAATGAATAATATATTAAGTTAGTATAATTAATATAATATTTTCCAAAAGGTATGTAAGGTTTAAGTTTTAATTAGATATATGAAGTGTTGAAATAATATAACTGTAAAGTGTATTCTTATTATTATTTGATATATTATTCATTGAATCAATCTCCATTGTGGATTGATTGTGTTGGCTATTGTAAAAGGACCAAATCTCCTTTTGCGGATTGGTCATAATGTAATTGTAATAGGAAGAAAGAGAAGTCGGCCCCAGAATATATCAAAGAGGCCCCAGAATATAATAAAGGTAGTTATAACCACCCAGGAGAAGAAGTCAGCCCTGCCAGTGAAAGGACACTCCCACACGTGCCAGTCTTGTATAAATAAGGAGGCCATCGCCTCACTTAGACACACACTCACTTGTTCATTGAGAGACAAGTTTCGGAGCTGCAATTGGAGAAGAGAGAGAGAGAGAGAGGCGCATCTTTGGGAGAGGACATTATGTACTTGTTTGAGTTATCTCTTGGCATTGCATTGGCTATCTATATTAAGGAAGTTTTCTTGGGTTTTCTGTCCCATGAGGGTTTCCCAGGATAAATGATGTGTCTCTTGTGATTGTGTATTTCTCAGTGATTCTATCTTATGCTATTATTATCT
>JASDQU010735236.1:7372-42026 GCA_032191745.1 Picea mariana
CAATTAAGGGGTAATGAGCCAATATTAGGGCTTAACAAAATTTCATGTACATCACAGTATTTGAGCTCCAACTCAAATATGAGGCTACAACCTATGATAGCAAGCTACAACTTGCAGAGAGCACCAAATCTCAGATTTCTCTAGCACAAACTCTCGGGTTTCTCTAGAACCCACTAGATGGAAGCACCAACTCTCCGAATATATTCTAGGACCAACTAGAATTTAGAGGATTGTAATCCTCCCTAGCACCACCCTACCACCCTGAATGAATCTTAAAAAACTTTACTTACCTGCTATGTCTCTGATATGGTCTGTTACAACTCCAAGTCTCCTCTGCCTTCTTCAACTTCTATACAATGTTTTGCTTTTTCATCGTTCATCTTCTATGCTCTGCTCTTTTTCCTCCTGCTCTCAACACCGCATGTTTTTCAGCTTCTCTTCTACATTTTATGCTATGTGCTACCTCTACATCATCTTCACTGGACCATAGATCTCCCCTTCAGATTATGCACTACATCTCATCCTACCCACATGCATCACACTCTGAGAGACACACTGTCTCTTCTATATTCTGCATGTATTTCACACGTTGAGTCATCTTCTTGATCATCATGCGACCTCTTCATCTTCTCTGGCCATTATTCAAGGTTCTTTGGCTTCTCTAGAAGTTATCTTGAGAATATTTTGCTTGTCTGTCAGTCAAAATTATTTGTCTTCTTTGGCAGTTATAGCCAGTCATTTTTTGGCTCCTTTGGCTTCTAAGTCCCTTCCTTCATGTGGCCTCTGGTGGTGACCATACACCTATTCAAAAGGTGCTTCACATTCTTTTTCTATCAAGCACTAGCTCCCTATTTTCTGATCTGACCTTGGGCGATCAACTTCACATGACCACGTGATTGCGTGCGTGAGTTCTCTTCTCGTTAGCCCCTTGTTGCATGTGACCTCGAGATACATCCTTCCATAAGAGAACAATTGCAGGCACGTCCAACTTTTGTTTGGGATTAACCACTTTTCTCCCTGCAATCTACCTCTAGCTACCATATACCCCTTCTCCGATACCATGGTTTCAATTGCAGCTTGCCCTAAGAAAATAAACTTTCGAGCAAATTCTGATACTACAATCAAGCGTGATCGTTGATCTAGCGGTCTCTGACAGATTCCCTTGATCAATGGCTCCAATCTATTGTCTTTTCTTGCCTTCTTTCCTCCATCCACGCACGATCCTTAGTCTCAATGACCAAGTGACATGTGGTCCTTCAAACCAACGAATGAGATCGATTTCACCTTTCGGGCTTTGGGAGTATCGATTCTCAAACTTCGCTTGCTCTCGGAGAATTTCACCCAGAGTCCACGATATAATGATGCATGGTCTTCTCGAATCAACGATCACAATCCCTTTGGGTATTTGGGGTTCGAAAATCTCAACTTTCCAACCTTTCAACCTTTCTTTGATTTTTCTCAAAGCTGACAATCCACTGACGTGTGTCAATTTTGGACCAATGGTCATGATCCTTTCATGTATTCAGGGCTCAGAAATATCAACTTTCCAACCTTTCAACCTTCCTTTGCTTTTTCCTGGAGCTGACAATCCACTGATGCGTGTCCCTTTCGGATCAACAGTCACGATCATTTCGCATCTCAGAACTTCAGGATTCTGAAGTCTCAACTAGAAATCCTTGAAGTGAGATTTCTTTGTAATTTCAGATCAACTGACACGTACTCCCCTTGATGATCAACGATCGATATTTGTCTTTGACGATTTTCATGTTCTCCCCATCCACAAACTTCCGAAATTGTGGATCTCGCACCACCTGTCCTCCTCGACGATGGACGGCCCCAAACCACTTCATGACTTCAAAACTTTGGGAAAGTGCTGGTGGTAAATCTCTCGAAGTAAAACTCTCAGAGTGACGTCACTTGATGACGTTTCACAAGACTAGTAACTACCACGTGTCACTCGGATTTGTGATTTGCACGTACCTGAATTCCAAATCAACTTGACACTTATCATTGTATGATTGCACCATGTGTCCTTGCTAATGTAGTCTTGCTGACATGGATCCTCATTTACTTTGGGACTTCAACCTTCGGGACTTCAGGTATTTTGAATTTTCAAGTCACCAATTCTTCCAAAGTGAGAATCCCCAAACATTAATCTCCTCCCAACTTTTAGACCCAAACTAAATTTTTTTCTTTGATCATGTTCTTAGATTGATCACGGCTTGATCTTTCTGCGATGCTTCTTTTCTATATTATCATCTCCTTCCACTTTAAAATGATCTAACGATTGACTTTTACTCCATCTCTCCATCTCTCTAGACTTCAGGGATTTCATATCTCAAACTGAAACTCTCGAAGTGATTTCTCCAGAGCGTAACCTCCTCACATATTTAGACCCGAAACAAATGTTGTTCATTGATCAAGGTCTTATATCAATGACTCTTTCTTATCCTATCCTTCCACTTAAATCAATCTGATGGCTGATGAAAATTCAAATGATGGAATTCTCAATCGTTTTGCCCCGCTTATCCTATCCTTCCATTAATTCAATCTGATGGTTGTTGTTCCTTTGGATCGTTGATCGAACGACCACTATCACTCTTCCTCCTAAGCTTATTATCTCTTCGACTTATAATATTTTCTAAGTGTTCAAGGGTCTCAAACTTTTCTCCACTTATGAGTCCATTTCTTGGACCTTGTCTGCACTTCTGGAAACTGCTATCTCTTCTTAGATTTCTCGTCTTCTGTGATCTCAAGGTTTGGTTCACTTTTATTCTTTCCATCAATGACAAGCACATTCTTCCTGTAAACATGCCAACAAATCATACTTCTGATGATAGCTAGAGTAGTTGGTTTCATGGCACCACACTTAGCCTCACATTTACATATGTACTATTGGGTAGATTGATTGCGACCAACAATATTTGAATGGTGTATATGAATTTTTGAAAACATGGAGACCCATTTGATAGAGTGAAAAATGGGGTGACAAAAGAACTTTCAATACAGAAGCATACTATGCACATTCTTTCTAGAGTTATTTCTAGTGATGCATCCATGCATCTCACTCAGCCCACCTAGATATAGGATCCCAGGATATTCCAATGGGTAGATATGATGCATAGATTTGGGGACGAGCATGTGAATAGTAGATTTGATGAGGACTTTTTCAAATGGTGCTCCCACCATATTATTTCCATACATGACTATCCATATGCTGGATTGAACAACTAGTGTGATCCAGAGATAACGTTGGCCTCAAATGTATCCTGGTGTGACATTGGTAAGTGAAATATTTTTATAATTTCAAATTATTTAATTTTTATAGATTTTTTAGATGATAAAAGAAAGAAAGAGGTAAAAAAATATTTCTAGTGTGGAATATGATTAACAAAACTCTATGATGAAATATATATTGGACCAGTACAACCAAATGGATATTGGAGGCATTGGTGTTGGGGTAGATATGAGGACCAACCTGGGGGAGAGGTCGAAAGTGTTAAGTACCTGAATCAACATGAAATATAATATCAAAAATAACTCCAATAAATCACAAAAAATACTCAACACAAGAAGTAGATAAAACCCTTTTGGTAGGGTAACACCATATATTATTCCTTATGTAAGGAAGGCACTCCTCAATAAATCCTTTCTTGCTACAATAACAATATGCTTAACTATGCTCATTACATCGCTAACACTTCTTTATATAGCATTCTCTATCTCCTAGGAACATTCTAGAGAAGGAATATTCTAGTAGATGGGACCTTCTAGTAAACCTTCTCACCTTTATTTTGTTCACACTATTACATGGGCCTTATTTACTAGAATTGGCCTCCATACATAATAATACATAACCACATTCCCGTTGGGTACCTCCCTAGGTACCCCATATTAACTCCCTTAGTATACTACATTACATCCCCCTTCACATGTTTCATCCTCGAAACATGGGAAGAAACAATACAACATGATCAAATAAGCAATGTATCCAACCAGTACCAAGTATGACTATCCATCCATCCTAATGGAAGTTGATCATGATGTCCAAATGCTTCCTTTCCATCTAATATTGATCCTTATCATTCTTGTGGTGCCATGGGCTTGTTTCTCTATCCCGACATCATCTTGTAGTGCTGGTAGTCCTCCATGTGCCTCTTGACTGGTTTCCTTTATGGTGCCATGCTAGTTCATAAGTGTGTCGATGCTCATTCCCATAACTTGATGAATTTTTTTTCTCTATATGGTGTAGATGGAGATATGCAAAAACTATAGGAATCAATTATTTTTTCTTCAATTTTTCAACATAGTGTTCCTTTGAGTCAATGATCTCCTTGGATTCTTTATTGTGTCCTTCCCGTGGATTTTCTTCATATCCTTATGTAGACTCTGCCTGTCATTCAACTTCGGACTCTGCAATAAATTCTTTTATTTCCCCCATGGACCCATCTTTCTTACTAGGAAACACATCCTGCAATGTAATTTTTTTTTGTTGTACCAAAGCTTTAGAGACTTATTTTGCACATTAATATTAATTGTACCAACTTAGTCCATCCAAGGATATCCCAAAACAATATCCATGTCATCCATATCTATAGCATAAAAATATGAATACAAAACAAATTTATCCATGGTAATCTTCAAATCTTTAAAGACTAGAATATTGTTACCCTCAACCCGTGTGCTTTGAATATTGTTTGCAGGTACTTACAACCTTTTAGCCAGATTCACATTGATAAAATTATGTTGCAACTAGGGTTAATAGAAACAATAACCTTTTCTTGTTGAATACATCCATGAACATGTAAGATAGATTTTCCACATGAAAAGAAACCCTTGAGGATCTCTTTATTTAATCCTAGCATGAGATCATTTGTCTAAAAGTAATTTTTCAAGTGCTTCCTCAGAAATTTCCATCCACTAAAAATAGTCAAATGATTTCCACCATATATGAGAATTTTCTTGGAAATCACAGTGTATACAAAATTTCCACTTCTCTTTTCATGCCAACTTGAGGGACTTTATATATTATTCAATACTAGAACCATCTTCTTTTCCATTAAAATACATCTCGCTTGGAATAAATATTCAACCAAAAACTAGGGTTTAAAAATAACGTATTGTGCAAATCGAGTATGCAAATTGGTTTTTGAAATTGGGTATTTTTCTCAGAGGAATTAAAATATCCAATTTGTTTATGCAAATTCTATGCATAAAGTTTCAGAATTGAGTATGAAGTGTGCCGCCCCCTTTTTTCCCTAGAAAAATATACAAAAAGAACCAAACTTTTCTTCCTTTCTTTGGTTGAGAAAAGTGCTCTAATACCAATTGTTATGTTCCCTAATAAACCTGAGATATAATCTCAGAAATAACTCCAATAAATCAAACAAAATACTCAACATAAGAGATAGATAAAACCCTCAAGAAATCCTTGCTTTCTACAATAAAAATATACTTCACTATGCTCATTACATTGCTAATACTTCTTTATATATCATTCTCTATCACCTAGGAACATTCTAGAGAAGGAATATTCTAGTAGGTGGAACCTTCTAGTAAACGTTCTCACCTTTAGTGTTCACAATATTAAATGGAACTTATTTACTATAATTGGCCTCAATACATAATAATACATAACCACATTCCCATTGGATACTTCTCTAGGTATCCCATATTACCTCCCTAGGTATACTACAGAAAGGGTGTTACATATAGTGTAGAGGAAATTGGAGGGGTTGACCCACTGGATTCCAATGGCACATATAGGATACCTTTCGAAGCACATCCATAGATAGGCATTTGGAGTACCACGGGCCTAGGTATGACTCTTCAGACAAGTGGAAAATTCCATAATGTTCTATCAATACACCCATGATGATCTAGGTGTTAAGGACTAGATGTATCTATTTATAGTATTGGTTTTATACATATTATCAGGGGCTAGGAAGCCTAATTTGTTATACCCTATTCCTTATAATATTGACTATATATGTATTATCATCAGCTAGAAATCCCAATTTTGTATACCCTATTTCACATTTTATACTTGATGACACTTATTATTATATATAGACTCTTTGAATTTACTTATATTCACAATGAGGTCATTCTTTCTTTCCATTATATGTACATGCATGCTTTGATTGTTTGTTAATGTAAGAGATGCAATTATAATACATAGTTATCCAATGCATTGGATAAATAAATATAACTTCTTGTAATATGAACGTAAGTAATTAACTCAAAACATAATTTGAGAAGCCGCACCTGCAAGAACTTCCAGCGAAGTGTAGGATCATAGACCCTATACTCATGATTTAATTGTGACACTTCTAGTTGTGAATCCATGTGAAATACTAGAAGTTTATTTCCATATTAAATGGATTCTTAGAGAAATTAAATTATGGGACTATACTTGGAAAGTTTTTTGATTGTTTGTCCAAGGAAAGAACCTCCTAAAGTCACAAGCTAACCTGTGAGAGAATAGATAACCCAGGTGATAGAAGTGAGGTTCCAGGTGTGCTGATTAGAACCATCCACAAATCCCATGGATATAGGTTCCTCTAATGCCATCTATCAACCAAGCACAAATAATGATAAGAAAATCTCTAAGAAAAATAAAAAGCAAAATCTAACTAAAGATAAAGCTAATAAAAACACAACTACAAAAGGGGAACACCTAAGCATTGGTACCTAAGCATAGTACCTCTTGAGTTAGATATTGTTGTGAGGCTCATTTAGAAATTATCCATCATAATATTCAATGTCATAATGTCCCTTACAAAGGACATGCCTCATGATGTAACGACCATGCTGCATGGGGTTAAATTTTCCTACCCCCAAGGAATATTTTTTTCTGGTCACAGACCAAAACCAAGTGATCTCCTTCAAAGAAGAATCAAGGGAAGATATATTTATCAAATTGAGCCTTAACATGCTTTTTGTGTGCCTCATTCACTATAGTTTCATGTCTACATTTCTCATCAAGATACTCAAGTTGAATGAGATGTTCTTCCAAGGAAAATGTTTCAAGCATGAGATCAATTTATATTTTGAGTGAATTGGTTTTACATTCAATCAAGAGAACCACTTCCACCTAGTGAACAAGTTGGAATTGCATGAACCTGGTATTATTCTTCACAGGAATTGCGCAGGCCCAAAGTGTCGTAAAAATCATTAGATTCCATTTGGACTTACTCGCATTAATGGTTCACTGGAGGAAGGACTTCAAGGACCTATTGATTGCCTCAACTTGACCATTTTCCTATGGGTAATAGGGGGATGATTTTTCTTCATGGAACCCCACCTTAGCTATTAATTCAATCATCATTTTATTTTGAAAGTGATTACCATGGTCAATGAAAATATCGCTAGGCACACCAAAACAAGCTATCACCTGATTTAAAATGAAGAGTGTCGCCATCTCACCGTCATTTGATAACATTTCCATAGCCTTGGCTCACTTGGTAAAGTATTCGATGACCACGATGATGTACTTATTCCCTCTAGTCTAAACCAGGTGTTCGGCCATGAAATCAACCCCCCACTTAGTGAAAGGACCAACAAGGATGATATGAAAAAATTGTGTAGGTTGTGCGTGCATATACCTCATGAAAATTTGTCAAGGATGGAATTTTTTGATAGCTCATTGCAATCTTTAAATATTGATGGCCAAAAATATCCAGTGCACAATATATTTTGGGATGTTTCTCACTCAGATAGGTGACCAACACAAGATCCACTATGATAGTCATTGAGAATCATTTATGTTTCCTCATGAGTTAATCAATGATCAAACACTTGGTCCACCCCTTGATGATATAGAGTTTTTCCGCTGATAAGGTAACTTTTTTCATGATGGAGAACATGATTGTGCTTATCATGATACAATTTAAGAGGGAAAATTTGGGTCTGGATATATATAAGTATGTCCCCATACCAAGGGTCGACCGAAGAGATAAGGAATAAATTCTTGTTAGGGAATGTGTCAACTTTAACTTCATCCTCACCAGTCTTAGGAAACTTGGATAATGTAAATTCAAGATAGAACTCTTGTAGAATCACAATCCATTTGTTGTAATTTCCTCCAATAAATTGTTTGGTCAAGACAAATTGGAAATTATTCACATCTACGATCACAAGGATTTTCCAAAGAAGAATGTAATGTTGTAATTGTTGAAATATTGTAACTTCGAAAATATTATACCTGAGAGAGAGTTGAATAATATTATTATATTATATTTAATTAGGCTCTATTGTGCCTTAGTAAAATTCATCCCTATTGTGCCTTGATAGTTAATTGTAAATTAAGAGGGTAAAGTGACAGGTTGGCCCAGACCTAATTATGGGCTGGCCAGACCACTATTTATAAGAGAGGCTAGTGCCTCATTTGGACACTCATAACACTAGCTTTGCAACTATGAAGAAGTGTGCAAGTCTTAGAGGAGTAGCTACTGCAACTAGGGGTGACGTCAAGGAGGGATCTTGATCTATGTCTTGGTATTTCTTGGTTAAGTGGTGTGATAATCTTCCTAGTGAAGGAGTAGAAGAGGATATTTTGTTTGATCTTTGATCTATCTATATTGAGGAAGTTTTTGTTGGGTTTTCTCCCCCATGAGGGTTTCCCGAAATAATTTGTGTCTTTATTGTTTTTGCGATTGCCTCTCTTTCAGTGATCTTATTTATACAGCTAATGTGCTAAACGATTGTAATAATAAAGAAGAACTATAATTCCTAGTTGTATAAGTAAAAATCCAGCATGGTATCATAGTAGGAATGAAAGAGACCAACTCAGAGTTTATAAAGAAGTGACTAGCCCCAGCGCACCCTCTCCAAAATTCAGTTTTTAGTGTTGTAGCTGCTACAAAATTAGGGTTTCTGCACAAACCCTAAAAGTGATGTTTTTACCTTTGTTGGAGGACATTGATGAAACTAATATCGCCTATGAGCTCGACCTAGGAGAGAGCATCTAGTCCCTGGATCAAAATTACAAAATTTGAAGTTTGATAAATTAATTTCCTTATAAAACCTTAAGTTGCAGTACCAGTTGCAGTACCAGTTGCAGTTGTAGTTTCAGTATCAGTTGCAGTTGCAGTACCAGTTGCAGTTGTAGTTGCAGTATTAGTTGCAATATTAGTTGTAGTTGCAATGCCAATGGCAACACCATTTGCAGTGCCAGCACTAGTTGCAGTACCAATTGCAGTGAATGTTTTTGTGAAGTGTTGGGACTATTTTTTATTTTCCTAGTGCTTCTTACCCTATAAAATCTCTAGCTACCTTTAAATTACAAGTTACAACACAGGTTTGATTACTTTGATATGCCTCTAATTGTTATGGAATTATTGTAATCTTATGAATATCCATGTTTCATTTTGATCTGTTGAAGATATTATACTAATCATTGATCAAAATTAAAGTCAAAGTATTAGATTGATTAAATTTCATATTATAGAGTTTATTCCCTAACTCAAATTTATATCAAGATAGCATATTGTCTTAGTATAATGTACATTATGAATAAATTACATGTCATATTGACTGAAGGAGACTCAAAAGAAAAAAAAAACACACTCATTCTTGAGGACAAGACTCCAGGTTCCAGGTTTGATTGATTAAATTGATAAGATTCAAATTTACACATCAATTTGATAACTGCTAAACACTATAGTTGTGATAGAAATCTTTGAAAAGTTTTATTATTGAATACTTGGTAGCATGTGAGCACTATTGAGATAAATTATTAATGTAATCATTTAATAGATATGAATAACATCTCCTCCAGGAGAAACTTCTTGTTTTGTTTCCAGGTTACCATGCAGGAATGATTGATCACAACAATAGAAGAGTGTTTATCTCATTCCTTATTATTCTATTTCTTACTTTTTACCCTTGTTTCACGTAGATCATAAGTGATATCTCTAAAGGAGCTACTATGACGATTGTTCTTGCTATTGTTTTATTATTATTATAAAGAGTATTATTCTTGTCTGTTGTTTCTCCATTTTTTTTCTTGTTTCGGGTAGGTCACAAGTGATAACCATGAGGAATCTATAGTAACGATTGTAGGAGGAAACATATTAGATGAGACATGGAGCAGACTATCCAAGTTGTAGACATGACTGTATGCTCCATTCATATTAGATAAATCATTCACAAGAAGATGGTTATAATGAGGATCTGAAGGCCTTTTTACAATAAACAGGAATGTCAAAAACCCTAGACATCCAAAAACCTAACCCTAGGAGATGAAGCGACAAAAGTCATGTGGGCCCCGTTTGGGTAAGTTAGTACATCAACTTCTTGAGGTCGTAACTTTTTCATATGATCTCTATTTGAGACACTTAATATCTTGTTAGAAATATATATCTTAGGAATACAACTTTTGTGTGAGAAACAACGAAGGAATCTCCATTTTTCTCCCCATTTTCCCAAAAAAAGTCGTTTAGGGCCTCAAAATGGCTCGGGAAGTTTCATGACCCGAAAAACTGCTAAAAATAGTAAATTACCAAAATTGCCAGAAAGTTGTTTTGACATAGTTGGAAAAGGTGGGTGGCCATCGATATCCACTTGGATCAATCCTCCCTCCTTAGGAATAAATGGTCTCCATTGCATTGAGTTCCCCCATCAGATAAGGAAATTTCTGCTAAATTTGGCCCCGGGTAAGCCACTTGCCTTGGTGCAGAAGTTTCCCTGCTTTGAGGAATCGATAAAGATGGATCCTTTGTTGTCGAGTTCCCTTGATCTATGTGTCCACAATATGATCACTGGATTCTTGTTGTATGAAGTCTGGGTTGATCTCTATTGGTGTCAATTGTTCTGCTACTTCTGAGGTGTCCAATAATGGTGGGAAATAAGGGTGAAGGAGATCCACGCTGAACACTAGGTGCAGGCCAAGGAAAGGAGGAATTTTGAAATCAAAATAATTATCCCCCATGGCCTTGGTGATGGTGTACGACCCATAATGGAGTGGGAAAAGCTTCCAATGGGGTCCAGTAAGGCGTTCTTTCTGCAAGTGCAACCAATCTTTGTCTCCCACCTGAAACTTATGTGGCATCTGATGTTGATCATGGCACTGCTTGTACTTGTCATTGGACTTCTGTAGGATATCTTGAACCTATTGGAAAATGTGCTATACATTCTCAATCAACTAGGTGGATTTTTCAGCTTCATTTGGAGTAGGAGATGAGTCGGTCGAGGTGACCGCAAGGGGAAGCGCAACATCTATGCGACCTAATGGTTGAAATCCCAACCCCACCTGAAAGGGGTTGTGGCCTATTGAGCTATGAAGGGCTCGGTTATAGCTATGTTGGATATAGGGAAGGCTCTCATCCCATGTGCGAGGGTGCTTGGAATTATACATGCAAAGGATATGCACAATCATTCGATTTACGACCTCAGTTTGGCCATCTGTCTAGGGGTGGAAGGTCATGGATTTGGTGAGATTGGTGCCCAGCAGTGACCAACAGCTCGACTAGAATGTGATGGGAAATCAAATGTCTTGATCTGAGACAATGGTTTGTGGGATTCCAAAATTTACCTAGAATCGTTCAAAGAAGAGCTTGGCAGTGGCCTCTGCTGTGATGCTATTCTTGCAAGCAACTAGAATCACCATATTAGAAAAGAGATCAAAAATCACAAAAACACAGTCATTTCCCCACTTGGTGGATGGGAGGCCTGACATGTAGATCATTGAGATGGATTCCCATGGCCTATGAGGAGTAGGAAGAGGGGTGTACATGCCCTGTTTCTTAGTGGTTGGTTTGGCAATAGCACAGGCAATGCAGAACCTGCTATACTTTTTGACCTCGTGTCGAAATTTCATCCAGTAGAAATTTTTATTTAGCATCGCCATTGTATTTTCAATGTCGACATGTCCTACCACTCAACTGCAATGGGATTCCCAGATCAGCTTTACTCACTCTCTTAACGAAACATAGATATGGACCAGACGACACAACAACCCATCCTAAATATGGAAATTATCGACAACTGCGTTTGCACCCAACATTTGGTAGGTGGTGGCGAAGTCCAGGTCTATCTCATAGAGTTGGGTCCATCTAGAGGTCTCATGGCCGCAAGAGTCTAGCACCCTGGTGAGTGTCGTGACTGGTAGTCTACTGAGGAAATCATTGACACGGTTGGTGTTTCTTGTTTTATACTTGATGTATAGGTGGAACTATTGCAAGTATGTGGACCACTTTTGATGGCAGTCATTCTGTAATTTTCCTTGTGTCTAAATGAATTCCTATGGCTTATGATCAATGTGGATGATTGTCTCCTTCCCAAGAATGTAATGTCTCTACTGGCGGCAGGCTTGCACAATGGAGTACATTTTTTTGTCGTAAGTAGGGTACTTACAGACAAAATTTGATAGTGTATCACTATGATATGCCATGGAGTGGCCATGCTGAGTGAGAACGACGCCCACAACATAGTCTAAATCATCTGTCTCGATCTCAAAGGGTTGTTGTAGGTATGGTAGTGAAAGTAATGGGGTTGAGCACAAGTGCTTCTTAAAATCATTGAATGCTTTTTGTTGGGACCGACCACGCACAAATTTTACCTTACCACTACCCCTGGTTATTTGGTTGAGGGCCCATGCAATATGGGAGAATCCCAACATGAACCTGTGGTAGAAATTGGCAAGACCCAAGAAGCTTCGAAGCTGGGTGAATGTGGTTGGGGCAGGACAGTCACGAATGACATGGATCTTGGCTAGATCCACATGTATGCCATGTTGATAAATGATGTAGCCTAGGTAATGGATCATGTCCATGCCAAAGGAGCATTTTTCCAAGTTGGCATATAGCTTGTGCTTGGTAGAGAACAAGGAAATAACACTAGGTGGGACTGCCTTGGGTATCCTGTACAATTTCCTGTTCAAAGTAATAATAAAACTACGAGACCTAGACTCATTAACAACATGACATTTCCATAAATAAGGTTGGCCCAAAAGAACATCACAAAATTTGAGAGGAGAAACATCACACAATACCTCATCTTTGAAGGGCTTGATTTGGTACGACAATTGACACTGTTGGCTGACGCGAAGAGTGCTTCCTTGCTAGAGTCATCCATTGGTGTAGGGTTGTGGGTGAAGCATTGTCGGAAAGGCCATCCACTTGATGACCTCTGCTGAGATGAGGTTCTACTGGCTATCGCTATCAATGATGAAGCGTAGTGGGGTGCATTTTACCCACATTTGTGAATGGAAGAGGCGCTCTCCTTCTTCTGCTTCATCTGGTTCACCAGGCTGGAGCTTGGTGGTAGCAACAGTGGCACTAGGTTTCATTTCAATGATCTGTCTTCCCATTTCTAGTTCTGAATCAGAGTCAGAACCCGCATCTGATTCATAGTCTTTCACTTCGGCCACCTACGACTTCTTTGAGAGACAATCAGTAGTGTTATGCAAAGGGCTCTTATGGAAGTTGCACCACTTCCTGGTATCTTTCTTTGTTTTTCTGAAGTCCTTCTTTGATTGTGGCTTGGACTGGTTGTCCTGATACTATCCATATTTGATATGTCCTTTGTTCTATGGTTTGGGTCCTCCCTTTCCTGGATTTTGTTGTGAGGGGTTCCTAGGCCCAAATTTCTGCATCTTTTGTTTGAGCTTCTGCTTGATTTTGACGGCATATCAATAGGCCACGCCCAAGGATGAGATGTCCATAAATTCCATATCACTATGGATGTATCTATGCAAAGAAATCTGATACTTGAGCACCAGATGTTGCTATGAATCTTTGATACCTAGCTTGGTTCACAAGGTATGGAAAATATTTGTGAAATCTGGCACTGCTTAGTCTCTTTCTTGTCGCAGTGTGGTCCATTTGGTATAAAAGTCATCATAACTTCTAATATGGTAGTATTGTTCCTTAATATCATCCCTGAAGGATTTCTAGGTGGTTGTGACTGTAAATAATGAGGGCTCCTTTGTTTCCTTTTGCTCACAGAAAGTTTCCCACCAATCTTTGACATGGGGAACGGATTTGAGGAATACAAAAGTAATATTTTATCTATTCAAAAAGTTATGGATAGAAAAATACACTTCTAGTATATTCAACCACTAGTCTACAACATCTATGTCTATCTTACCTTCAAATATAGGAATATTGAAGTTTATTTGTACCTTGAAGGGGGCGGCGGCTCCACTCAAAGAAGATGTGTCTCTTGTTGGTAGTCGCCGAAGGATTTGCGTGAAACTATACATCATCTCGTTTCTTTGTTGTGTGACGGATTCCTCAAACAAAATTTTGAAAGGATATCCTATCTCATCATCTTTATTTTCTCCTGCCATGAGAGTTTGTTTGGGTCTGCGAGATATTTTTTCCTCAAGAGAAACAAGATCGAGACCCAACTCTTTGTACTCCGACCTCGTTGGGGACATGAATTAAGATCACAAGGAGAATACCTCTTTGATACCACTGATCTGTATTTTATGAGCATAAAAAAATGAATACAGATTATTAACAGGTGCTTAACACAAAATAATATAGATACAATAAAACCGGTTTTCTATTCAATAAGAAAATAAGCTGAAACTGTAAAATGCAGTGAAAAACAAGATTGTTGGAATGGTGGTGACTTATCTCTGAGAAGAGATGTGACGAATGCGCTCATTCAAAAGAAGATGGTTATAATGAGGGTCTGAAGTCCTTTTTACAATAAATAGGAATGTCAAAAACCCTAAACATCCAAAAACCTATCCCTAGGAGATGAAGCGCTAAAAGTCATGTGGGCCCCGTTTGGGTAAGTTAATACATCAACTGCCCAGGGTCATAACTTTTGCATACGATCTTCGTTTAACGCGCCCAATACCTTGTTAAAAATATATATCCGAGGAATACAACTTTTGCATGAGAAACATCAAAGGAAATATGATGTTGCTCCTCATTTTCCCAAAAAACATCGTTTACGGCCTCAAAATGGCTCCGGAAGTTTCAAGACCCAAAAAACTGCTAAAAATAGTAAATTACCAAAATTGCTAGAAAACTATTTTGAGCCAGTTGGAAAAGGTGGGTGGCCACCGATATCCACCTGGATCAAGGAAATACTCCTAGGAAGTGAGATAGATAGTGCTTTGTAGAAAGCACATAGAGCTAGCGCATGATTTTGCATATTGAGTTGCAGCTAAGAAAGTGTACCAGGTTGGTACAATGTGATGTGAAAATTTGGTTTCGAAGTAAATGATAGGAAGACTCATGTGTGCAAGTTGAAACAAGCTCCAATATATTGGTATGGCAGGATTGATAATTTTTCTGATGAGCTTGGGATTTACCAATAGTAAAGCTGATCCAAACCTTTACTTCAATATTGAGAATGATGGACCAGTTTTATTGCCACTATATGTGGATGAATTCTTCTTGACATATGAAGAAAATTTCATCATATATTGTAAGAAGAAGTTATCCGTTGAATTTGAAATGAGGACCTAGGCCTGATGCACTATTTCTTAGGTCTTGAAGTATGGAAAATCCCAGAAGAGATTTTCCTTAGTCAAGGAAAGTATGCTATGGAAATTCTGAATATATTCGACATGATGGACTGTAGAACCATGTCCAGTCCTATGGAGACAAATTTGAAGTTATTAGATGATACTCTACACATATGATTGGTTCATTGATGTATTTGATGAATACCAGACCAAATATATGATGTTTTGTGAACATCTTGAGTCAGTATCTGGTGGAGCCTAGACATGTTCACCTTGTAGTTGCAAAGCATGTGATGAGATGCCTTAAGGGTACGTTGGACTATGGCCTCTATTATACTGGATATTGTGACATTAGGTTGTATGGATATACTGATTCATATTGGGATGGAATTTTTTTAGACAGAAAAATCACTTCAGTATGTTGTTTTAGTTTGGGTTCAGCCATGACTTCATGGAAAAGTAGGAAGAAATCCAGTATTTCTCTCAGTACCACAGAAGAAGAGTACATTGCAGCATGCTCCACCAATTATGAATCCATATGGCTTTAGAAGTTGTTGAAAGGTCTGTTCGATCTGGAGATGGAAGATACCATGATACTATGTGATAACCAGAGTTGCATAAAGATGATAGAGAACCAAGTGTTCCATGATAATATGAACAAAATAGAGACCCGGTATCACTACATTCATGACATGATGCAGAAGGGAGTTGTAAATCTCCAATATGTTGGCACAAATGAGAAGGTTGTAGATGTGTTGAATAATCCTTTGTCTTGTGTGAAGTTTGAGTACTTCCAAGACAAGATTGGTGTAGTCTGAGAGGAGCTCCCTCGAAAGAGGAAGTGATGTTGATGATACTATGGTATCCTGACCAACAGTGGGTAGCTCAATTAGGATTTTATATCCTAGGAGACCGATTATCTCTAGACAGATCCCGAAGGTTGGGTAACAATGATCTGTCAGAGTACCTATGCATCTATATGCTAGTTGTGGTCAGTAGTGGTAGCTTAGTTAGGATTTTATATCCTAGGGAATATTATGATTCCTGGGAAGATCCTAAAGTTCTAGTAATGATGGTATGTCAGAGTACCACATGGTATCTTGCTAGGATTTTATATCTTAGGGAATCTTATGATTCTTGGCCAGATCTTGAAGGTCTGGTAAGGACGGTCGGTCTGTTAGAGTACCACAAATGTTGTTGTTGATGCACCTACCTCATTGTGTTGCCACATATAGATTATGATTTTCCAACTTTGTGTTGTTGATGTTGTTGTTCCAGCTTCATGTTGTTGATGATGTTGATTTTACAGATTCATATTGTTGATGATGTTGTTGTTCCAGCTTCATATTGTTGATGATGTTGATGTTATAGCTTCATGTTGTTGATGATGTTGATGTTCCATCTTCATGATGTTGATTATGATGTTATTCCAGCTTTGTGTTGTTGATGTTGATGTTCCAACTTCATGTTGTTGATGATGACGATGTTACTCCAGCTCTGCGCTGTAGATGATGATGATGTTCAGTTTCTACTAATGTTGATGACGTGAAAAGCTTTTGATGACCTATATTTATGATGAAAAATGTTCCCGATGTTGATGACGATGTCCCATACTCTTGATGTTGTATTGAGTCTAGTCAGTTTTTATTGATGTTGTTAGTAGAATACCCTTCTTGTTAAGGGGGAGTGTTGAAATATTGTAGCTTCGAAAAATATTCTACCTGAGAGAGAATTGAATAATATTATTATATTATATTTAATTAGGCCCTATTGTGTTTTAGTAAAAGTCATCCCTATTGTTACTTGACAGTTAATTGTAAATTAATAGGGTAAAGTGATAGGTCAGCCCAAACCTAATTATAGGCTGGCCAGACCACTAATTATGAGAGAGGAAAACGCCTCATTTGGACACTCATCACATTATCTCTGCAACTAGAAAGAAGTGTGAAAATCTTGGAGGATTAGTTGTTGCAACTGGGGGTGATGTCAAGGAGGGATCTTGGTCTATGTCTTGGTATTTCTTGGTTAATTGGTGCACTACTCTTCCTAGTGAAGGAGTAGAGGAGGATCCTATATTCGGTCTTTGATCTATACATATTGAGGAAGTTTTTTTGGGGTTTTCTCCCTCATGAGGGTTTCCAAGTATAATCTGTGTGTCTCTATTTTTTCTGTGATTTCCTCCCTTTCAAAGATTTTTATGACCCAAGGGGGGCATATATATGGCTAAATGTATATGATATGATCCCAAGTGGGGGAATATATGGGCCTAAATGTACATTTAATGTGTAAATAAATATGTAATAGGGTTGGCCTAGTGATAAAGGAGCCTCATGTGCAAGTGTGAATATCTATATATAAGAGATCATATATTCATTATTGACATGTGAATTTTGCAGTATGAATGGTATTTGATTAAATGGAGGGGGTTCCCCTATTGTTTAAGGAGTTATTGTGTAACTTAACTATATTAGATTTGTGCTCCTCGTTGACATATTGTACATGGTGTGTTATTGTTTTATTTTATGATATTCTGAGTATTTGGATCAAAACATTTAGTATCAGAGCTTAAGGTCTTGGGGTTTCACTGCTACATCTGAGACACCTTGGAATTTTAGGTATCACTTTTTTATATGACCTTTCAAAAGGAACCCATTGTAGGATATTCTTCAGACGAATCAAGTTATGTGGGGTTCAAATTTCATCTCCCGAGGTCTTATAATTTCATAGATATAGCCTATGTAATATAGGGTTTTGGAATCATCTGGAATTTAGTCATCGCAGAATTTTCTCTATAACATTGTTTATGTAACATTTAAGACTCTGAAGTCCAGAGGATATTCATCTAAATTATCAAGCTATCTGCGATAAACATTTAATCTTCCGGTTTTTTTTTCCTGAGATAACACTTAAGGCTCAAAGAGTAATGTCAATGAATCAGGAAATTAAGGAATGTTTTAAAAGGTGCTTTTTCTTCCGTAAATTATATAAGAATTAACCATTAAATGAAATTAATAATTGAACAAGACATAGGCCATGTCTCTTCGTCTGAGTCGAGTAATAAAATCAAGTGATGTGAGAGAAAATTACAAAATTGTTAAACAAAATGAGGCATCAATAATAGATGAATCTTACCTTGTTCACAATAGAAGAAAATATAGAATGCACCCTTGAAAGGATACAAGATATAGTGATCCAAGTAACTTGCAGGTATTGTATTTACTAATAGCGATGACAGAGAAAAAACTGCTTGCTTATCAAATAAAACATGAAATGTGATTATAGTAGATATTATACTAAATTGTAACCACTCACTTATCAAGAAGTAACATAAAGAAAACTAGAGATATGGAATACAAAAGAAGCACATAACTCAAACAACACAAAATTTGGAATCTCTGTCTGCACTTGTATTAATACTCACAAAAGGATGAGTTTTCTTAGTTACAATATGGAAATAAGCAGCTTGTTTTAAGTCTTTGAAATATGTATTTATACAAAAAATGTTCTCAACCCTAAGTGGTTGGAATTATCCTTATTTCTAAAAATGTAAATATTACAATATGTGAAATTTGAAATGCTTCACTTACATCTCCCCTGTCTCTTCAACACACTGGCAGAGACGTTTCTCCTTCTTTTTCTCTAGTTGAGAAATAATTGGTGTCTAATCATGATTTGAGTACATGATATGACCATGTTGTTTCATTTGTTTCCAGACAAGTTGTCTTTCCCCTGCTCAACACATTGCACACATTTGCCTATGAACTGCACTACCAATCTAGAAGGGTCAGTTGTATCATTCGGCTCAAAAGTATACAACTTATTTTCTAAATGAGGCATCCTATATTCCATTCTCTTGTATTCTAAATATGCATACTATAGTTGCAGACTAGGACCAACAATCCATTTATGAATCTAGGTAATATCAATTTGTTTCAACTGCAAGATTTCATCTTGAGCCTCTTCCATGTTTGTCTTGAAATTACGTTTATTTTTTTCTATGTCAAATTGCCTTAGGACCTCAGAGATATTATCTTTTTCGAGGCCTAATGAATCTTTGTCGAGTGAATGAAATTTTTCTTCACAAGATTTCTTCACTTCCTTAGCTAATCTTTTACTTTTATCTATGTTAGCCTCCCAGGTCTTCAGTATTATATCATCTCTAGTTTGCTCCCAAAGAGACAATCTAGAGACCATGGCTGTTGACACAACTGCCTCCTGGAAAGTAGCTCAAGCAGCGATGGCCTCTCTCTCCTTTAAGAAAATGTCATTTTAGGATTGGTCTACCACCTGAAAATGGTTTTGGGTAGCTTCCACCTTATTAAAAAGGCTTTGTTGTGCTAATTATAGTTTTTCATGCACATCTAGTGCCTGAGCTTGGAAAAATTCCATATCTACAACTGTGTTTTCAGTTAGGTTTATTTTTTCCTGTAGTCATTTTACCAACTCTCCTTGCTGGATGACCCATTCTCTACTTCCATGTGTGTTCTTATGCATTTCGTCATTATTGAATTTGAGCTATTGAATTTCTTGTCTGTCACAGGCTATAATCCGCTCAAAAATCTTATTCATCTCACTCCTGACATTTTGTTCCATAGTCTTGAATTGATTTTTCAATTGGATCACCAACATATCCTTCTGCTTCAATTGTTCTTTTAGGTTCCCAACTGAATACTAGTTTGTTGTTGCAAAATCTCCCAGACAGCCTGCCACCTCTGT
This sequence comes from Picea mariana, assembly GCA_032191745.1. Taxonomy (NCBI): domain Eukaryota; kingdom Viridiplantae; phylum Streptophyta; class Pinopsida; order Pinales; family Pinaceae; genus Picea; species Picea mariana. The sequence continues at coordinate 27,519 of JASDQU010735236.1, forward strand.
AGCGAAGTCCACCTATCCATCAAATAACACCCCGTGTCTCTTGACAATTGCACCCTCTTTTTGGTGCGCTTCTCTTTTTACCACAACCCTCCTTTTCTTGTTGAAGAAGAAGTTAGAAGGGGGCATCTCTTCAACTAGAATAGGTGTAAGATATTCTATGAATACTACTTTGGCACTTGGGTTCCCTCTACTAAACTGTAAGGGTGTGATACATTGGATGGGGCTTCCTATCTTAGTGGATGGTTATTTCTTGATTGTGTTGGTAGCTTATTTTCTTGGTGTGGATAGTGGCTTTTCTTCTCCCTTTTTTATCAAGGCCTCAGTCTGAGCTTTAGATTGATCACTTGGTGGATTTGTCAATGTGGTGTCTCCTTTCTGAGTCAAAACCTCAATCTCCTCCAAATTTTCTTGAGCATCCTGTCCACTGGAGCTCCTTGTTTTTAAACTCTGGACCTTAATTTTCTGTGCAGTTGGAGGTGTTGGAGTTTCTCCTTGCAAGACTTTAGGAAGACCATTTCTTTGGTTCCTTTGGAAATTATATAATTCGACCAACTTATCTGGAGCCAGAGTTTGGACTTGGCTCAAAACTTCCCGATAGGATCTTGCTCCTCAAAATATATCATCCTGAGGAGAATCTTCATGCTGGTATCTTTTCAAATTGTAAAGGGCCATGTGATTTTCTACGATCTTCTGAGGATCATGTTTCTTGAATTATATATTGACAAGTTTTATTTCCTCGAGGGCTGCGGCCTCTAATTTCAAATGGCCTAAATCTAATAGCGAAAACATGCCAATTTGCAAGGGAAAAGTGGGACATACCTTTTTATACACTGCCTTTAGTTCCTTGTTGATTCCCCCAAGCACATTCTGAAGTGCTACTTCATGACACACCAATACGTCTGGTAGAAACTTTGGCAAGACATGTGGAGGAAACGAACAATGCAAAACACTGATATAAGAAAAATTCTCTTCAATATAACAATCCGCTATCTTCCCCAGGTTGGTCATTATTTTGTCCGAGATCCTGGGAGGTGGGCACCCATATATAGAAACATGCATCGATACAACCACATAATTGCATATTTCATAGAATAAATATTTCTCTTTATCTTCTTGTAGCTTTGAATGATAAATATGTATTGGTTCAACACTGGTCAGAGTCCAGCTCCAACCCATCAAAGGAAAAGGTGTCATAAAAAAAAATGAATTCTATAAGGTAAGTCAACATGTAAAATGGGGCAGGTCATCCTTTGGCTTTCAACGTCTGATATTCGGTGATTTCCTTGGCCAAAATTTCTGATAATATCTTGGCCCAATTGAATGAAAAACCCTCTGGAACTTTGTGCATGATCGGTACCCATGATAACAGGAAGTGGGCAAAGTTTTCCCTCTCGAAAATTCTATAGAGTATCATGGCCACGTACATCATATGAGAGTTTAATGATGTAGTGGTGTATATTCCATGGGTGCCTTCTCTGAATTTTTCAAGGCCTGCCCACCAATCTTTGATCAAGTCAGGGTAATTCTTTACACCTTATGGGAACTCTTCTTTATCGAACGCCTTTAAGAAAGCGGTATTATAATTGTGTTTGAATGCTGGGGACAATTTGTACATAACCTATATATGTTCTAGGCGAAAAGATCCAACAACAACTTTCTGTGAATTGTATATGGTCCTGGTCACGATGTCAACGTTCTCTAGGGCCCAACCTACCATGTCGTTATACGGCATGAGCCTCGACCGCGTGGCTATCTTATGCAGATCTGATTGAGCTATGTATTTGAGCTTCGTTTCTTGAGTTTTGATCCCCTCATTATCTGACTCTTATGGACAGCTGTCCAGTTCATATTGTATCATATCGCATACTTGTGTCTAGGTTTTTATGGTCTCCACAGCTCTCGTCGATGTGTCTGAGAGGACATATGTGTTTTGGCTCGAGCTCTCACTCGTCCCTTTAAGCATTTTTCACGGAGCCATAATAGTAGTAAACTCAACATTGTGTTACCTGTCACAGAAAATGCACAAAACTTATTATGTCGCTAAGCTTGCTCTGTGAAAAGCATGAATGGAATTCAGAATGAAATATCTTCTTCACCTTTAAGTGCATCAATTTGTGTATACCTTCACTGACAATGTGTTTACTTCCCTTAATGAAAAGATTTGGGCAATGATCCGAGATCTTATTTGAAATCATTTTCCCTAGATCAACTATTAATGCCATTAATGGATGGTGGTCCGTGATTGGGAAAAGCATAGATGAGAATTTGAATTTATCCAAACAATTATTAAACCAAATCTTAACATGAGATAAATGATGTTTAACCTGCTAATTAATCATGTTTAACCTTAACTCTATTCGGACCTTCAGGCCTCAGGGTATCTGATAACAACTTGATATATGATTCCCGATGCTCGAAACCACAAAAGGATTAATTACTCGTTAATTGTATTTAATATTTAATTAACTCTTTTTAATGCTTAAGACATTTCAAGAGTTCAGGTTTCATGAATTTAGAATGTGATGAATGGTGAATACCCTAACTTTGAGTGTGTGAAGCTATTAATTACCCTTAATTGAGATTAGTTTATTTAACCAAGGTTTAACATTTTGGGACTTCGCGTTTTGTAGATTTACAAGTTAGATCTTCTGTCATTTTCCTGAAGGGCTGCTTCCCAAAGTGACGTGTCAAATATTAGGGAGGTATACGTGTATATGGTGACTATGATCGAATGATTTTCACATATCGGGAATTAGAAGGTGAGGCATGTTAAAATTCTTGAAGTATGAAACTTTGAAACTCAAAACTCTGAAGCATTCTTTAGTGATTTGAATCTTTAAAGAGTAGGCAACTCCACAACTTCTAAGAGATTAGGATCATTTTATTGGATGGAAAACTTCAAAGGTGAGAATCAAATGCACATTTTTTTTATTTAAACGAGAATGAAATCTATTTAAAGTCTAAAGTTTAGAAATATATATGTGTTCCAACATAGGATCCATCTAGGGATCACATCTCCCTGTGAGACGCAGAATAACAGTAGACCGAGTGCCTTTATTGGGTAAATGGAGTCATTATTGCATTTCTATGAAACACATTTGGAAAAGGATCATTCTAAGAAAAGAGTTTCAACCGAAACTTAGAAAACATTTAAAACACATCAAATCATTGAACTTCAGTTAGACTAATTGAAATTCCTCTTTCTTAAAACTGTATTCAGATTTGCCTAAGATAATCAAAGTAACTTTAGCCGAAATATCAAGTTTTGATTGATTTCGTTCGCATCAAGGTTAAGTGTATGTAACATAATTTATTATGGGGATCCTTCATTGGTTCATAATGTAAATATTACTGAAAATAATTAGATGTCAGATTATATCATGTAGATACGTATCAAAACCATACAGATATCATAGACATTGCTTCATTGCTAGCGAGCCTATTTAGTACCCCGGTGAAGTTATCTATTTTTCCCATTGAATGTCCTTTCACCACTTCAATTTAGAAATTTTTCATTTAAATGCTGAGATGAGGGAAATAATTTAATGAATTTCCTTTCATCATCTCTTTTTGGACAAAATGGGAGCAATCGATTTTTCAAATTTCTTTTCACCATTTTCCCTGGACTAGATGGGGGCAATCATTTCATGAATTTCCTTTCACCATCCATCTTATATTTTAATCCATGAACTGGGGGAAATCAATCTATATATAAGATACATGGGGTGATATCTGTTTAATATATTCAAGGAAAGGTCTGACATAATTTTTAGTATACTCTGAAACTAATTTTCTTTCAATCTTTAATACATATTCACCTATCGAGAAGATTTTCCAGGGGATTTTAAATTTTAGGGATCAACCTTGAGAGAAATAGTCAGTTTATAACTAGATAAGAGAGATAAAGTTATTAGGATTAGCTTAGACATACTTTGTTTCAGTTAATTTGAAAGGGATGTATAAATTTTCTCCTAACATTATTGAATACATGTTTCTAAGTTTTCTGAGTTAAGGCGAAATACTTTCTCTTTATGAAGACCAGGGAGGGGTATTGAGAAACATAGAAAAACAAATCTCTTAGCATGGGCAGAATAAAACAGAAAGAATATGGAAAAGTTCTATTGCGAAGAAGGTTAATCTCACAGAAGCTTATTCATTGATTCTCGTATTTTATTTAAGGTCTTTTTATTTTTTATTTTAATTTTATCCAAACTCAGAGGAAAATTTTAGGATTTTATTGTAATTATTATATTCCTCTAGTTGTTGATCAGGTGACAGTATTTGTATGGATGATACTTCTTTCATACTTAGTGATATCCCCTTAAAATTTAACTTGGGTCAGTAGGGCAGAAGCTCATACCTCTGATTCTCCTTATATTTTCAACCAAGTAAACTATTTATTTATCACCTATTTTGAGAGAAAGCTAATGTCCTGAAAAGTGAGCATTAGCTTCGGATACATCCTTATCTCTCAATTATCAGCAAGCCTTTTTCATAAAAATAAACATGACAAATGTCATAAAATTTTGAAAAATAAATGGTAGGTATTACTTGTTTTTTCAAATTTTTGTTTTTTTTATAAAATCAACAAACCTGCCTGTATTTACAGTGAAAGTAAAATCTTACCAAAGAAATGGAAAATTGCAAATCAAAACACAAAAATCAAACCGGTATGTACAATGGGAGTTTGGAAACTGATTATTGCATGAAGTGCTTGAGGCAACTCCCGTTGATAGAGGCTTTAAGGATTTTCTCATCGAGGTTTTATAATAATAATGAGTTCTTTCCCGTGGAAGCCACGATCTTGAAGCACCCACACCATATGTGATCGAACTTGCCATGCTTTCTAGCTCCCTCTTTCCTAGAATCCCATTTCAAAAATAGGTCTTCAGGAAGGAATTCCCTATCTTTGGCCTTTTTATCAAACAAAAATTTCATGTTGTCTTGATATTTCTGAAGTTTCTCATCCACCTCAGCTCTGTTTTGTTGTACCTCAATTAACTAGTTTAATCTTCCGGTAACATCGTTAGGCTCCTCCTTCTAGTCTTTCCAAAGCTTCATTAGAGGAAGAGCGAGATTTATGGGGAGGAATATGTCAGTACCACACACCATTTGGAAAGTAGACATTCCGATTGATTTCTTAGTGTCGATTTGATTTTCCAACAAAGTGTATTTCAAGTGAACATGCCAGGCTTTCTTATTCTAAGTCAACACCTTTTTAATTATAGTGATCAAGCTCTTATTTGATGATTCAACTAATTTGTTTCCTTGAGGATAGTAGGTTGTGGAATGTCCTAGTACAATATTGTACTTCTGACAAAAGTTGACCATCGCCATGGATTTGAAGGCTTGGGAATTATTAGTAACTATCTTTCGAGGACAACCAAATCTAGATAAAATGTTTTCTTCTAAGAAATTGATCACCACTAAGTCTATATCATTTCGCGTCAGAATGGCTTCCACCCATTTAGGGAAATAGCCTGTGGCCGTTAAGATCCATTTATGTTGTGCACTTGAATCTGGATGGATTTATCCAATGAAATTGAGAACACATTGTTTAAACAAAGCTTCTTTTTTTGACCGGAATCAAGGGTAGTGCGGGAAGCTTTTGTTTGCCTGGGAATAGTTGACAGGAGTTACAATCTCTGACTTTAGTATTGACATCAGTGAACAATTTTGGCCAATAGTATCCAGCTCTCAGGATTTTATAGGTCATTTCTCTCCATGTGTGATGTCCTCCACATGCCCCTTCATGAAACTCATTTATGATGTTCTTCGTTTCAGATTCGATTAAGCAGCTTAATGAAAATCCTAGGGGATCCTTCCAATATAATTGGCTATCAATGATACAATATTTTACCGCATGCAAATTCAAGGTTATCACCTTGGAAGGAGTCATGTCACTTGGACATTGAAGAGTCGGGAGATATGAAACTATGTCACCATACTAAGTTGATGAAGAGAATTTTTCTTGAATCAGAGTCACAGGTATCTGCACATCAAATTCTTCTATATCTGGAAAGTCTTTGTAAGTTTAAAGATGATTTATCCTGAGTGCTCTGAAATTTGATTCTGCTAATAACTTAGCTAGGCCCTAACCCTTGATGAGTTTGGTCAATTTTACCTCAAGGTCGAATTCCTAAATTTTGGCTAACCATCGGCCTCTTTTTTCATCACTGTCAGGCTGAACCAATATGTCCATGACCCCACTGGTTAGTACATAGGAAATCATTTTGGAATGAAGCACATAAGTTCTGAAAGCTTTGAGGGCTTTCACCATTGTGTATGTCTATTTTTCCAGTATATCATATCTCAACTCTGCATCTCTAAGACTTTTACTGAAAAATGCTATCAGTTGCTCAAAACCTTCATCGTTATTCTATAAGATCATGGCCGCGATAGTATGTTCGAAGGAAAATGAAAAAATCAAGAACTCTTTTGTATAATCTGGGTTGGATAGCACCGGTTCTTCTCCTATAATTTTTTTGATGCATTTGAAATATACTTTAGCCTCGGTCTTTCATTTGACCTCGCTGTCCTTTTTTAGCATATCTATAATCAATTTAACAATTTCAACAAAATTTGGAATGAATCTTCTTAAAAAAATTATTTTTCCTAAAAAAGTCTGAATTTCCTTTCTGTTTCTAGGAATATTTATTGTATATATGGCTTCGACCCTTTTTGGATCAATTTTGATTCCTTCCTTAGATACTATATGACCCAAGAGTTTACCTTCCTGCATTGTAAAATGAGATTTCTTGGGATTTAGGGACAAACTGAATTTTCGACATTTCTCGAACATTTGTTTGAGGTGTACCAAGTGCTCTACATCAGAATTAGAAAAAATAGTTAAATCATTAATATAGATAATGAAAAACGTATCTCTTTCATCGACAAAGGCTATGTACATCACTCATTGAAAAGTGGCCCCTGCGTTCATCGAGCCGAATGGCATTTTGTCATACATGAAAGTACCCCATGGAGTGGTAAATGTGGTTTTCTCTTTGTCATCTTCATGGACCACAATTTGATTGTAACTTGAGAATCCATCAATCATAGATATTCGGTTAGCCCTAACCACTTTTTACAGAATGTGATCCATTTTACGGAGCATATAATTGTCTTTAAGAGATGATTTGTTTAGGTTCTTGAAATCCACGCAGAGTCTAATTTTGTCGTTCTTTTGTATAACTAGAACTAAATTAGCTACCCACTCGAAAAATTTGAGTGGAACAATAATTTTTGCATCCAGAATATTTTTTACCTCTCTTTCTATTACAGCTAGGAGTATCGGGTTTATCTGTTTGAGCTTTTTCCTGAAAGGTTTGATGCCCGATTTCAAAGGGATTTTATGCTCGATAATAGTGGCATCATAGGTTTTCAGTTCGTCGTAAGACCAGGTGAATACACCTTTGTATTGTTTGAGTAATTCATCTTTTTTACTTTTCATTTTAGGTGGAAGGTATTTAGAAATTTTGACGAGTTTGGGGTTTTCCTTAGTGCCTATGTCACAATCTTCAGCCTCTTCGGGTTGAGGTTGCAAGGTAGAATTCAGAGGTATATCATCCTTATCAAATAATCTCTCTAACATAATTAGAAACTTAGGAATTTGATTGTTTTTTAACACCAACATGCGGTGGTTAACAATCTTATTATGGAACTTCTAACGATCTTCGTCTTCTTGCATGATCCAAGTAGGGTCATTTTGGTTTTCCTGGTCGATGTGTGTTTCGGAAAATTCATCCACCATTTCTAGAAACTGCTTGATATGTTCATCGTCTTCAAAAACCTGCCAGTGTTGGAAATTATTTGGTATTGAAGGCTTGTGCCTCATTTCTATGTGGTATTTTATCTTCAAGACTGTAGTTGGCATAAAAGTAGCAGTTGTTTTTGCTAGGGAGTCATCTTGTTGATTTTATGCCCTGAGAATATGATGAATATTGAACGATGAGAAAAAAATTTCGATCAAATCACAGTCACAGTTCCTGTATGACCTTAGCCTTTGATGCTTGGCTTGACATTGCTGTCTTATATGTTTTACAATTAATTCTACATCGGTGTAAACTATTAGATTTTCAATTTTCAAATTCTTGGCAGCCTCCAATCCTAAGATCAGAGCTTCATATTCGCATACATTATTGGTATAGTCAATGTCCCACTATAAACTGTATGAGAAAGGAATTATGAATTCATCTCCAGGTGCCACAAAATTCACTCTAGCTCTGGCTCCTTCCCAAGATGAAGCACCGTCAAAAAATATTCTCCACACCCTTATGCTATTTACATTTTTGTTTGTTTTTTCAATTTTTTTGTTTTCTTTTTCTGAATCATTTTCTTCTATACTATTTTCTTTTGTACATTCATCAAAAAATAATCAATGGATAATATACAGTTTCCTAAACTTGATCTGCGACATAAACCGGATAATTATTTGGNGATATATGCCAATCTTGTCTCTCTGTATAGACAGGTGAATTGTCCACCGGAGATCAGAATTGTAGAATACGTCATGTCTAATTGAAGCAATCCTCCAAGTTTGGCACCCCAATACCTAGATAACAACATGCCATATTTTGCAGGAACATCAACAATGACTACATCCATGAGAATACTCTTCACAATGATTTTTGCAAGATTAACCACCAAATATTTTATCATACCAAGACATTTAACCTTTATTGAATCAAAAGAATACATATATATGTATGGTATGGTAACCTCAAGGCCCAGTTTTTCCATAATAGCTTTGGGCATTAAGTTATGGGAGGCTCCAGAATCCAACATACAGTTATGGAGTTGGTGATCATGCACAGTCAGCGTAATATAAAAAGGATCAACATGATCTTTAGCATTTTCGATATGCGGACCAAACATTATAGTATGTCTATCATATTCTAAATTAATAGTATCAGCATGAATTTCAGTATCTGAGAAATTTATCATTTTGAAAATTTGTTTCCTATACATCAGATTTTTTGCTAATTCAACCAGTGGCACATGAATTTTGATTTTATTAATTTCATTTTCCAGATTGAAACTTCCAATTTTCTTTTCAGCCTCTCTAGTGGGGATCATTGTTTTTCTTTTTTCTTGTCAATCGATTTTCATTACTTTGGTTTTAGCTGTCTTTGTTTTGGTAGCTTGTGTTTCAACTGTTTTTGTCTTGGCAGCTTGTGTTTCAGCTGTCTTTGTCTTGGCAGCTTGTGTTTCAGCTGTCTTTGTCTTGGCAGCTTGCGTTTCATTGGATGTTTGAGCTGCCTCATTTTCTTTATTTATCAACAAGATCTTCCTTGGTGGAGCAGTTGTATAATTTTTATCTCTAGGCCTTAAATTATATTTTTTTTGAAGGTCGACCATTATAGAGTCGACGATTCCTTGATAATTAGATTCTCCCATATTATTTATACTTACCTTGTTTCCAAACAATGTTTCCTGATCTAAAGACATTTCGTAATCTTGTCTGGTTTGGTGAGGTTCTTGATTCTTATCATTGAGGTTGTCAATATCTTCATCTAACCCCTCAAAGTCTTGTACATCATCGCTTTGCATCAAGTTTAATGTTTTAAAAGGAGCTTTGATTTTCTAATCTTTGTTTTTTACTGGTCTCTGCTGGACCGAGGGATTGGGATTCCTTTTGAAATATCTCCTAGCAAAAGGATCAAGTTTAGCCTGGTCTAATTCCATTCTGGATATTGTTTTTGATAATTCTTTAATATTTTAGCCATGTCATCGATTTTGTCCTCTGCGGACTTCCCAGATCCAGAAGTTCCATCTTGTTCCCTAAAGATTTTAAATTATTTGGTTCTCGTTTCGACCTTATCCGTTATTTTACCTGATGCCATCATGCTAGATTCAATTTCGATGGCATCGTCTTTCATTCTAGTGAGATCAACCGATCTCCTCTCCCTCAAAAGTAAGGCAAATTCGGTCTCAAAATCCTCTGCGAAAGTCACCTTAGCTGTGGCCTAAGAGGGTTTGACCTCTGCTAGGATTTTATGATATATTTTATTAAACCTATGGTTGAATTATAGGACTAACTCAGAAGTATTTTTCCTTAGATCTCCAAACTCCATCAGATAATACAAGTGATCTTTCTTGTCTCCCCACTGCCTTCAAAAGGCGTTTTCTAGCGCGTCATAAGATGCAATAGAATCTACCTGAAGCCCTCAAAACCAGAGTCTTACCTGACCTTCAAAATTTTGTACTAGAAGTCTTGAATAAACATCCTAATGATTAATTTCGAGGATATCAACGAATTGGTCAAACAAGTTGATGTGATCTGTGGCAGTTAAATCTCCTTCTCCCATAAATTTTGTTAAGTTCTTCATATAATTTTCTGGTAAATCATGAAGGATAGGGGGAAGGACTAAAGGAGTGTATCTAGCCACCACTTTGGAAAAATTCCTAGGGGGTGGAGGTGGTGGTCCTTGAACGCCTCCTCCTATAGCACCGCCTTTGGTGCCACCTCCTCCTCCAGCACCGCATTCAATGCCACCTCCTCCCACAACATCCATTTGATGTTGATGGGATGAACTTTGGGAGTTAAAGAGAGGGTTTTCATAAACTGCTAGGGACCTTTCTACTACCTCAAGATGAAGTGAAAGAGATTCTGGAAACTGACTGTTAGGAGACAGAAAATATGAAAAGGGGGGAAAATGGAAATCAGGACTGGGTTCTTCGGATTTATAGGATATATAAAAAGGAGAACCAATAGGATTTGAATCAGGGTAAGAGATATAGTTCTTAGAGTTTTCGGGAGCTAAAACCTTTATTTCGGGGACTAGCAGAATATCAATAAACACGGGTATCGAAAGGGATCTTTTACCTTTACTACTCAAGGGGTAAGTCAAATCAATCTCGGCTTTAATCTCAGGTAGAACCAGCTCAGGGTTTAAGGTTTCAGCTACAAGCTTCTCAGTTGATGTATCTCTGAAGTGGCTTTGCGTATAACCTTCTTCCGAGGTTGATTGTTCAAGTGGAACCTTAGCATTCTTTTGCACAGTTTTGTGTTGGTAAACCTTACTTGTGGATGCAATAGTCTGCTTGAGGTATCCCCCTGGTTTTAATATCTATTCATGATCGGATACAGGCATAGTCTACTGATAATCTGGGTTCTTCCTAGCATTCTTTCTACCAAATGCTAGTTTATCTATAGTGGAGTCACCAAGTGAAAGATAAAATTATCCTTATAAATGTATTCAATCTTTGTTCACTATCAAGGAGAGAAACTTACCATGTCATTCTCCGAGGGAAAAATATTTTGGTTTCTCCATCCCCGACAATGGCACCAAAAATATGTTGTTCCTAAGATTACACTTAAGGCTCAATAAGTAATGTCAAGGCATCAGGAAATTAAGGATTTTTTAGAAGGTATTTTTTCTTCCGTTAATCATATAAGACTTAACCCTTAAATGAAATTAATAACTGAATAGGACATAGCTCGTGTCTCGTCATCTGAGTCGAGTAACAAAATCAAGTGATGCAAGAGAAAATTAGAAAACTGTAAAAAAAAATGAGGCATCAATGACAGATGAATCTTGCCTTGTTCGGAGTAGAAGAAAATATAGAATGCACCCTTGAAAGGAAAGAAGATACAGTGATCCAAGTAGCTTGTAGGTATTATATTTACTAATAGTGAATACAAAGGAAAAACTTCTTTCTTATCGAATAACCGATGAAACATGATTACAGTAGACGTTATACTAAATTGTAACCACTCACTTATCAAGGAGTAACATAAAGAAAACTAGAGATATGGAATACAAAAGAAGCACATAACTCAAACTGCACAAAATTTGGAATCCCTGTTTGCACTTGTATTAATACTCACAAAAGAATGATTTTTCTTAGTTACAATACGACAAGAAGTAGCCTATGTTAAGTCTTTGAAATAATTTATACAAAAAATGTTCTCAACCCTACGTGGTTGGAATTATCCTTATTTCTAAAACAGTAAATATTACAATATGTGAAATTTGAAACGCTTCACTTGCATCTCCCCTGTCTCTTCGCCACGCTGGCAGAGACGTTTCTTCTTGTTCTCCAACTCAGAAACAACTGGTCTCTAATTGTGATCTGAGTACATGATATGCCCACTTCATTTCATTTGTTCCCATAAAAGTTGGCTTTCCCCCTGCTCGACACATTGCACACATTTGCCTATGAACTGCACCACTGATCTGGAAGGATMAGTTGTATCATTCACCTCAAAAGTATACAACTTATTTTCTAAATGAGGCAGCTTGTATTCCATTCTCCTGTCTTCTGAATATGTAGATTGTAGTTGCAGACTAGGACTGACTATCCATTTATGAATCTGGGTAATATCAATTTGTTTCAACTGCAAGATTTCAGCCCGAGCCTCTTCCATGTTTGTCCTAAAATTACATTGATTTTTTGCTATGTCAAATTTTCGTAGGACCTCATAGATATTATCTTTGTCGAGGATTAATGAATCTTTTTCGAGTGAATGAAATACTTCTTCACAAAATTTCTTCACTTCCTTAGCTAATCTTTTACTTTCAGCTATGTTAGCCTCCGAAAGAGACAATCTAGAGACCATGGCTACTTCTTCTCTTGCTAACGACACAACTACCTCCTAGAAAGTAGCTCAAGCAGTGATGGCCTCTCTCTCCTTTAATAAAATGTTATTTAAGGATTGGTCTACCACCCGAAAATGGTTTTGGACAACTTCCACCTTATTAAAAAGGCTTTGTTGTGTTGATTCTATTTTTTCGTGCACCTCCAGTGCCTGAGCTTGGAAAAATTCCATATCTACAACTGTGTTTTTCAGTTAGATTTATTTTGTCCTATATTCATTTTACCAACTCTCCCGACTGATTGGCCCATTCTCTAATTCCCTATGCATTCTTATGCATTTCGTCATTACTGAATTTGAGTTATTGAATTCCCTGTCTGTCACAGGCTCTAATCTGCTCAAAACTATTATTCATATCACTCCTAACATTATGTTCCATAGTCTTGACTTGATTTTGCAATTAGCTCACCAACAAATCCTTCTGCTTCAATTATTATTTTAGGTTCCCAACTGAATACTAGTTTGTTGTGGCAAAATCTCCCAGAGAGCCTCCCACCTCTGTAGAGAAGTATGCCTCTTCTAAGGCCTATCCATAAAATAACACCCCATGTCTCTTGAAAATTAAACCCTTTTTTTGGTGCATTTCTCTTTTTACCACAACGCTCCTTTTCTTGCTGAAGAAGAAGTCAGAAGGGGGCATCTCTTCAACTGAAATAGGTGTAATATATTCTATGAATACTACTTTGGCACTCAGGTTCCCTCTACTGAACTGTAAGGGTGTGATATATTGTACAGGGCAATCTATCTTGCTACATGGTTGTTTCCTGATTGTTTCGGTAGTTGATTTTATTGGTGTGGACAGTGGCTTTTCTTCTCCATTTTTTATCAAGGCCTTAGTTTGAGCTTTAGCTTGATCACTTGGTGTATTTGTCAATGTGATGTCTCCTTTCTGAGTCAAAACCTCAGTCTCCTCCAAATTTTATTGAGCATCCTGTCCATTGGAGATCCTTGTTTCTAAACTCTAGACCTCAATTTTATGTGCAACTGGAGGTGTTGGGGTTTCTCCCTGCAAGAATTTAGGAAGGCCATTTCTTTGGTTCCTTTGGAAATTATAGACTTTGACCAACTTATCTAGAGCCAGAGTTTGGACTCAACTCAAGAATTCTCGATAGGATCTTTCTCCTCGGAATATATCATCCTGGGGAGAATCTTCATGCTCGTATCTTTTCAAATTGTAAAGGGCCATGTGATTTCCTACGATCTTTTGAGGATCATGTTTCTTGATTTCTTTATTGACAAGTTTGATTTCCTCTAGGGTTGCGGCCTCTAATTTCGAATGGCCAAAATCTAACAGCGAAAACATGCCAATCTATAAGGCAAAAGTGGGTCATACCTTTTTCTGCACTGCCTTCGGTTACTTGTTAATTCCCTCAAGCATAATATGATGCACTACTTCATGTCACACTAATCAATCTGGTAGAAACTTTGGCAAGGCATGTGGAGGAACCGAACAACCAAAAACCTTCATATAATAAAAATTCTCTTCAATATACCATTCTGCTATCTTCCCCAGGTTGGTCACTATTTTGTTCAAGATCCTGGGAGGTGGGAACCCATATATAGCAACATGCATCGGAACCACCACATAATTTCATATTTCATAGAAGAAATATTTCTCTTTATTTTTCTGTAGCTTTGCTTCATAAAGATGTATTGGTTTGGCACTGATCGGATTCCGGCTCCAACCCATCAAAGGAAGAGGTGTCATAAAACAAACGACATCCATAAGGTATGCCGACATGTAAAACATGGCAAGTCATCCTTTGGCTTTCAATGTCTGATATTTGGTTATTTCCTTGGCCAAACTGTCTGATAATATCTTGGCCCAATTGAATGAAAAACCCTCTACAAATTCGTGCATGATTGGTACCCATGATAACAGGAAGTGGGAAGAGTTTTCCCTCCTGAAA
>JASDQU010735237.1:9882-24584 GCA_032191745.1 Picea mariana
CCAATGGTGACAAGGACTATTGTTTGGTTTAAAAGAGACTCCACTATATGTGATGGTACGTGTGTTGATGCTTCCCTAGTAAAGAATGCGTTTTTAATTATTAATGAATAAAATAATATGTAAAAATGGATACATTATAAACAAGGAGATAGGTTCCCCGAACATGTGACCAAGCAACTTATCCATGTGTGGTGAGATTAGTGAAAGTGAATAGGGATGGGGGACCTTAGTTGGGTGTCCTTGGGATTTGAATGAATGATGAATTGGAATTCATATGGTGTATTGATATTGATGGATATGACAGTCCAATGAAAATGTGGTAAAGTATTCATTATAACTAACCATAAAAATGTGATATATTAGTAGTCCAAGGGTAATGGGTCAACATTATGAGGAGAAAGAGGTATGAGTCATTTTCTCTAAGATGTAGACTATATGGACTCCCAATATAGGGAAAGGGGCAACATGGGTGCATGTTGGGCCCTTCGTTTTGTTGAATAGAACTTGCACAAGATACTTTGGAGCCGGACAACCGAGGAAAGGAAGGAAAAGAAGGTTGAGAAAATGGAATGCACAACAAGAATCATTTAGAACAAAAAAAGGTTGGAAGGACAGCGCAACACCAGTTTTGAAGAAAGAGGTTGCAAAAAAATTAAGAAGAAGAGAGAACTCTTGGGTTCTCAACTAGCAATATTGGATCATATTATATATAGAATCCATATGATTGTAATAGGGATATCTAGTTATTATTGTTGTTAATTGAGTTGAATAATGAGAACTGGGTTTTGGAACCAGATTGTAAAATGTAAGAGAGTCACGTACTATTGTATAGGTAGCGAGAGAAAGAGTTTGAGATAACATTTTCTCATATTGTTTGAGAAGCACTTGGTGATTATCTTTGGAATGACTATTTGTATGTCTGACTCAAGCTGCTCATGTATCTTGAGAAGAGATCTGATATAATATAATACAGTTGGAGACCCAATTAGAAAGAAAATATCTTGTGTACTTCACCTTCTGATTCTATAGAATGTTATGTTGTGTTATCTTTTATGTTTGACATACTTAATGATTATAGCTTCCATATGATTATCTATGCAACTATCTTTCTCCCTTCTGGGTTAGGAGATGTTCGATACTGCAACAATTTTAAGATATCTTACACAAGACTAATATGAATCTTGATACTTAGGGGATCTAATTAAGTGTTCTTCTTACCCTTCCCTATCTTACGCATCTCGGTTTCAATTCGAGTGAGATGTATTCCCTCTCGGAAAGATGAAAATGCCAGTGCACTAGACTACATTGGTACTTTTTGTTGGTAACCTGAATAGGACCTTGGTTTGATAAATTTTTGCCAAAAAAATGGTTTTGTTGTCAGGACTGATGTTTTAAAGGGAACCTGTAAGGATGATGCTTCCTCAAATCTATAGATCTGATGTTCAACAATGGTGGGAATGAAATTGTGATACCTTTGTATGGAAGGAAATAGAGTTGCGAGATAAAATATTGAATGATACAAGGGATTATGTCTTTTATTCAGAAAGATCGAATGACCAGTATGAGATATTTTGGGTAAAATTACTGTAATAGTTGTTCCATTGGGTAGATTGGCTACATGAAGCTCCATATTTAAAACAACATGTCAAGAAGGCCTATATTTGGGATACAGAGAAGATAGCATCTATTCATCAGTTGGATCATCAGATTACAGGAGTAGTTGATTTATGGTTTGACATGACTCTGGAATGATATATCATTGAGTTTGCAGTTGAGAATCACCAATATTTTTCAGAGGTGGAAATAATTTTCAAGAAAGGTGTGCGCAGAATATTGTTGAGGGAAATTCCGCTATGGATAAAGGTATTAAGGATGGAGGAGGGGATGTTAACTATTCCCTGGATTGAGATGGAAACCTAAACACTTGTTCTTGGAGTAGGATGATTTTGGGGAAGGATCGTGACCTAAGAAGGGAAAATGGTTCTTTGACATATGGGGGATCGACAAGAGAAGAACACAAGAAATGAGTGAGCCCTAAGGAGAGACGCCATTTTTGAGAAGTGGTGGCATGGAAAGGTAAAGAAATAAGCAAAGAATTCTGAGGTGTTACAGAAATAAATCGGACCAGGAGGAATAGATGAAAGAAATACATAAGAGTTAAGGAAGGTAAAAAGACAAGAAAGACTTGCCAATATAATATTACATCATAGAGAATCACAGAGAGAAAGGTGTACCCAACTGGGTGGACAAGAAGAAGAGTGTGTAGAAGCAAGGGAAGACGAAGCAGGTATGGATCTTGTAGAAGACCAAGAATATTCAACCCCAATATCAAGAGGAATTGAGAATCGAGAAGGCTACTCCAAAGGAAGAAAACAAGACCCCCCAAATCAAATAAATCCACCTAGAAGTTAGTGGAACCATCCCCAAGTCGCTCTCCCCCCAGGTGCCCTCTATACCCATGATAATCTTTATACAACATATTCATGCTATTTCTATTCCATCACATTCAGTCAGTTAGGGGCATTCTATAAGTGTAAACACTGGAAGGATATTGGGATCCCATGGCATATCATAACCAAGGTTGTTAGGTTTCATTTTAATAGGAATGATAAGACCTGGAATGGCTAGAAATATGGGAGGATCTATTTTCCGATACCCATAATTTTTTGGTAAAGGGGACAAGGATTGTAACGTACCCAACCACACACAAGACAGGCTACGCTACTTCAAGCCCACTCTCGGACTTCTTTCTCTTACAGATACCTTTCAAATTAATAAAGATACATAAAACAAAGGAACTAAATGACACACACAACAATAACCAAGAAGCATGCATACTCTAAACTTTTCTAATTCAACGATAAATGAAATACACAGCAGAAATAATTCATACACAGGTAAATAATACCATAACCAAGATCACTTGTATTTTAAAAAAGAAGACACCAACTGACTGTAGACCAAGGACCTTCTACCCAAACGTAGAGACTATTGTTCCAATTCTCAACAAAAATTTCACCCCCGAGCCAGGGCTATGAATCCACAAGGACAGTTCCAGAGTGTTACTTGGCTTTCCAAACCAGTTAGCACTCAAGCTCTCACAGGCTTCCTAGAACCCAGAACAATTCAAGTACCCAACTCTCTTCTACACAGCCTACATAACCCAAGAGAGTGGACCCCCACCCTTATATGCCACGCATTTCCTCAAGCAGTGCTTCTCCTTCTAGGGCTTCGGTGAAACTGGTCCATAATCTACATCCTGGGACTCTCAAGACTCGCAGTTGTGAGTAGAGTTGGACACAGGTTAAGAATCTCAGACATGCAAGCCTCAAATCATGGTTGGATTACACCAGTAATATCTACAACCAATGATACCATGGTTTCTCTTCAACATTTTTTCTTCCTTTCCCAAGCTAAGACACCGGTGAGGAAAAATGAGTGGGTGACAAAAATGAATGGAGGTATATCTCCATGAAAAATGAGAACAGAGAAAATTCAAGTGAATGAATGCATGAGGGAAGAGTGAAGTGACTAGAAACATCATGAGAACAAGGATGGGAGTGAGAGAGAGGAAGAAACCCCCCAACATACCAAGGATGGGTTTATGTAATTCATGGGGATCAAAAACCCCTTGGCCTTCCCCCAGAAAGCTTACACAATTGTTTTCCTCCATTAGAAAAAATGGGTAGTAATAAAAATGAAATAAACACTTAGCCCCTCAAGTCCCCTCTCTTGTGGAATCATATCGCTATATAACTCTAGTCCTTGTCTGTCTAGCATCCAACGATGTATTTATTCCTAATAATGATCAAAACATTACATTTCTTGGGCACACTGGCATTTTAGTAATTGTTTGGGCACCCTGGCCTCTTAACAATGTAACAATACTTTATTTAATATGGGGGCTCAAAACTCGGGGTGTTACATCCCCTTCCCCTTATTTTGGAACTGTCCTCAGTGCATATACAAACAGGAATCACAATTCCAAAATTTATTCAAAAATTTGCAGGTACTCTTCCCACATGGCATCTTCATTCTCCCAGGTAGCATCTTTAAGACCGTAGCGGGTCCACTGTGTTGGAGAAATTTCTATTTTTGGCACACTAGTTTAGTGGGAGTAACACTATTTCAGTGGGAGTTAACCAACTAGTTCTATTTTAGACTTTATAATATTATACCATCACTATTATGCATGCATTCCTATTATAGGATGTCATTTCCTATATGAGTGAATATTACTCACTCATTGATTATATCATAATATACATTGATTCTCATTCTTCATGTTGTATCTCTCTTCCTTTTCTTGATAAGCTTTGTTTGTGTATGCTTTAGCTAGGTCTCTTGTGCAGGTTTCCATGAGAAAATGACATGGTATCATATTCGAGCTACCTGGAGTAACCCAGAAAACCATCGTCGTACTTTATCCTTCTCTAGGGTGCAACGATTCAACAACCCTCTAGAAAATTGGGTTTCTGCAGTAAAATAGCCATATCTTGCAATCTACGATCTGGGTCGGGCGAAATTTTTTACCAGAGATGTATAACATAGGGATTCTCATGCTCACCAAAAATATCCAAAACCCACATCATATTTTAGGATATATAGTTGTTTTATCATATCTATAGCTGCCATAGCATGGTCAGTCATATCTCAGAATCCTCGATTTGGGTTTTCAGGATCTTTTCAGTATCAATAGCAGGGATGGGGACGATGAAAATTATTCAGTCAAGTCTAGTGATAATACTCACACCATAAAACTATTTTGAATGGAAGCTAAAGGATGGATTCCAACTCAAAAGAAAAGGACTATATAATTTGACAATGGCGACAGAAACAAAACCTACATCAGCGCTTGAGAAGACTAGATGGGTGAATCGTAAGGATGAGACCAAAGGAATACTTCTTGAGTTAATATCCATTGATTTATGGTTTCATGTTTCCACATGCAAGACTCCAAACTAGATCTAGACTACCTTGGAAGGACTCTTTGGAAAGCAGGATGAGATGTGAGGTCATATTCTTGAGGTAGATTTGAATACCTTAGACTCTAAATGTTTTGATAATATACAGGATTTTTTTACTAAATTTAAATCTTCTCTATTGAGCTTGGGTGAATGTGGTATTGAAAAGTCTACACAAGAGAAAAATCTTATTCAAACAATCTTGGCCAAGCTAGGACCAGAACATGTTGCATATGTCTCCAATTTCCATTCTAGCAGATGTCTTTTTGGAAAAAATTGGAAAATGCCTACGTTGGCTCAGTTCATTGAGTATCTTACACAAGAGCAGACAAAACTCATTTAGAAGGTCCTAATAAAGGATTCCAAAGAACATGTACTCACCATGCATGATGGAAAAGGATCATCCAAACATAATGGGAAGGAGAAAAAGAACGAGAAGGAGGGATATTCCAAACCCTTTAACGATTCTTCAGGTTCCAAAGACTCTTCAGATTTGAAGAAAAAGAATAAAGGAAAGTAGTGCATTTATTGTAATAAACCGAATCATGCAAAATCCACATGCATGAAGAAACATATTGATCTTATGGCACATACACTTCAATAGAACAACCTTGGGAACTTCATTCTAGAGAGAGTCAAGAAGCAAAAGGAAGAAGATCATGCTCTTAAGAAAGGTAATCATCATGCTCTGGTTGCAATTAATTTCTCATCTGATTCATGGATTATATATTCTGGCGCATCACATCATATGTAAGCTAAAGAGGAATTTTTTACTTCTTTGAGTCCATGCTCAAGACCCCCTATTCTCATGGGGTATGATACTCCAGTAGCAGTAGCAGGAAAAGGGAGAGTGGAACTCCATAATGGTAGTTTTGAGAATGTTTTACATGTTCCAAAGCTTTCTATGAATCTTCTCTCATTTTATTAGATCAGACAGAAAGGTAAAAGGGTTGAATTTACGTCATATTTAGTTTCAGTAATTGACATGCATGACAATTCCATCATTGCAATTGGTGAGGTGGATCACAAGTCAAGGTTGTATAAATTCACTAAGGTTTCTGATGATGACTCCTCTTTTCTGCTTACACATAAGGAGATTAATTTGCATGCACCTCCATTGCAACATGCATATACTCTTGTGCTTCCGTCAATTTCATACATCAGAGATGATTCCATACAATCAAATTATGTACATGGAAATAAGTAGGTAGTACAGCCAGATAAGAAGCTAGCGCTGAAGCTTCAATAAATTCCCAAGAAGGAATAGTTCACACTTCAGGAAACAAGTATCCTTGCATGGAATCCATTGGATTCGACAAGGAATCGATCTCATCATGAGGAGCCTTCTCATGTACTTTCAGCTTCAGAACCTGTGATGCCCATGTATTTCTATATGGTTCAATATTCTAATCCGCAACTATATAGTGAGGATATGGAAAATCTATTATGGAAAGAATCCATCCAAAAGGAGTATGGCTCACTCCTAAAGAATCAGACTTCACATCTGGTTCCACTTCCACCATAAAGGAATATTTTCAGGCATAGATGGGTCCACAGGATCATGAGGTACAAGGCTAGATAGGTTGCCAAAGGACTTCATCAGATCCATAAATATTTCTACATCCTCACGAAGACTTTCAATGAGCATAAATTTCAGACTTTGCATGATCGTCTTGCAGTGAAGAACACAGTTGCCTCGCAGCTGCCATTTTCTTCTTTCGATACATTATATTTTGAGGGGGGGTTTTGTTCCCATGTGTTTTTCCCTCTTTCCTCACTTTTATTCAATATTCATTAGTCGCATTGTACATGAGTACCTAATATGCCCTAGTAGTCGAGACTCATTTTTTACTCCATAGTGATGTTCAGGAGGGGGTGTTGGAGAAATTTCTATTTTTGGCACACTATTTCAGTGGGAGTAACACTAGTTCAGTGGGAGTTAACTAACTAGTTCTATTTTAGACTTTATAATCTTAGAATATCACTATTATGCATGCATTCCTATTATAGGATGTCATTGCCTATATGAGTGAATATCACTCACTCGTTGATTAGATCATAATATACATTGATTCTCATTCTTCATATTGTATCTCTCTTCCTTTTCTTGATAAGCTTTGTTTATGTATGCTTGAGCTAGGTCTCCTGTGCAGGTTTTCATGAAACACTGACACACTAAACTTTTACCAACTCTATAACTTGATTCTGGAGCATTTTGATGTTTTTGTCCAATATTCGCACTGGTTGGACCTGAAAGTCTCCCTCTGTCTCTACCTGAATCAGATGCCAATAAATAACATGGTTAGGATCATGTACATATTTCTTTAGAAAAGAGACATGAAATACATTAACCACATTCATGGAAACATGCAATGCAAGCATGTATGCAACTGGCCCTATTTTTTCCATATCTCAAATGGACCACAGAGCCTGGCTGCCATCTTTGTACAACTACCCAACTTTAAATATCTATTATTGGGATTCACTTTCAAAATCACATGCTTCCCCACTTTAAATTCTCTTGTTTTCATATTCTTGTCGGCATAAAATTTTTGTCTATCTTGAGCTACCTTTAAATTATTCTTAATCTTAACCATCTGGTCTTCTATATCCTTGAGAAACTCCAGCCCAAGTACCACTCTATCTATTGGGTTGTCCCGGCTTACTAGAGTACTAAATTTCATACCATACAAGGCTTTGAATGGGCTCATCTTCAATGAAGCTTGATACCCATTATTATAGGAAAACTCAACCAAGTGCAAGTAATCTTTCCACTTAGATGGCTTTTCCATAACATACATTCTCAACATGTCTTCGATTACTTGGTTGACCCTATCTGTCTTCCCATGTAACTGTGGATGGTATACTATGATAAAGTTCAGATTTGTGCCAAATCATTTAAATAATCCCTTCCAGAAATTTGAAGTAAAGTTCATGTCTCTATCTGAGACAATTGTCCTAGATATCCCATGCAGACTAGCAATCTCCCTCATGTAAATTTCTACAATATTAGTTGTTGTATGATTTATTTTTATAGGGAAAAAATGATCAGCCTTTGTCAATTTGTCAACCACTAGAATTATTGAATCGTGTTGCCTCGTTGTCCTGGGAAATTTAGTTATAAATTCAATGGTTATCACTTCCCATTTCTTCTCTGGAATTGGTAATGGTTGTAGCAAACCTGTTGGGTGTCTATGCTCAGCCTTCACTCTCTGACATTCCATACATCTAGCAAGGTAATCAACAACATCCTTTTTCATCCCTGGCCATAAGAATTGGCTTCTTACTGTTGTAATTTTTTTTGAGTAATCGAGATGTCCACCATATGGAACATTATGCATTTATTTTAATACCAAATTCCTAAGTTCTCCGGAACTAGGAACATAAATTCTATTTTTATGCATAAGTAATTCATATTCCTTTATCTCATACTCTTTCATTTTTTGTTGTACATCCTCTTGCTGCAAGCTTTCCATTACATGTAGCTAATGTTGATCTATAACAACAACATCTAAAATTCTTCCCTTCAAGTCTGACTGATGCATACTGATAGTTGTAGCATGTATTAGATGTACTCTTTTACTAAGTGCATCATAAACTTTATTTTCTTTTCCTTTGATATGATTGATATCAAAGTCGTATTCACTTAAAAATTCCATCCATCTCGTTTTCCTGTGATTCAACGTTGGTTGTTCAAAAATATACTTTAGACCACTATGGTCTGTTCTTAATTCAAATCTCTTCCCCGTGAGATAATGCCTCCACATATTCAACGCGTGAACAATGGAAGCAAGCTCCAAGTCATGTGTGGCATAGTTCCTCTCATGTTCCTTAATATTTTTGGACTCATAACCAATGACATGTCCATTTTGAGTGAGGACTCCACCAAGTCCTTCCTTGCATGCATTTGTGCATACCACAAAATTTTCATTTGGGTCAACAATATTTAACACAGGTGCACTAGTGAGTAACTCCTTCAACAAATTAAACTTCTCTTCACATTCATATGTCCATTCAAATTTAATTCCCTTCTTTTGCAAAGAAGTGATGGGATACGAATTCTTAGAGAACCCTACTATAAAAATTTTGTATTAACTAGATAATCCCATAAAATATTTGACTTCTGAAACATTCATGGGCACTGGCCATCCTCTAATGGATTCAATCTTTTCTGGAGCCATTTCTATACCCTGTTCTGAAATAATGTGCCCCAAGTAATGGATCCGTTCTTGATAAAAAGAACACTTAATTAGCTTGGCATACAACTAATGTTCCCTTATCACTTGCAATACCAATATTAGGTGATGTTCATGTTATTCCTATACCTTAGAATAGACAAGTATTTCATATATTAATACTATGACAAACTTATCCAAATAATTTATGAATATGTTATTTATTAAGCACATAAAGAAACTAGTGCATTGTTCAATCCAAATGGAACCACTACGAATTCATAATTCCCATACCTGGTTTTGAAGGTTGTCTTATGGATGTCTTGTTTCTTGATTCTTAGATGATGGTATCTAGATGTCAAGTCTATCTTCGAAAATATCTTTGCTCCTCTTAGCATATCAAAGAGGTCATAAATTCTGGGTAAATTATAATTGTTCTTTACAGTGGACTTATTTAGTTGTCTAAATTCAATACATAACCTCAAGGTCCCATCCTTCTTTTTGAAAAAGAGTACGGGTGCTCCCCAAGGTGAAAAAATTGGGCGTATGTACCCTTTCTTTAGCAATTCCTCCAACTGCATTTTTAATTCTTTTAACTCTGGTGTGCTCATTTTGTAAGGTGTTTTTGACACTGGGGAAAATCATGGCACTAAGTCAATAAAGAAATCGATTTCCATTTTTGGTGGCAACCCTGGTATTTCCTGGAATACATCCTTGAATTCTTGCAGTACTGTAAAATATTCAAGTCTTGGCCCCTTTGTATTTTTTGGCTCCTCCACATGGGCTACATATAATTGACACCCTTTTCTAAAACATCTCTTCAGTTGTAAGGCTAGAATCTCCCTTATAGAGATGGATCTTGGTACACCTTTAAGAGTGATTTGTTTTCCATCTCCATCAAGACTTGTAAATGTCTTTCTATGATAATCTAGGACAACATGATGCTTTTCCAACAAATCCATTCCAATTAGAATATCATAATACGCCAATGGTATTATATTTATATCAGCACTAGTTTTCACATGTGACACCATTAAGACTTATGGAACAACCTCTAACCATATCATGGATTCTCCTTTTGGTTACAATTCCTAGTTGAACCAAACTTGATTTCCCAAGATTACTTTTCTCCAAATGTAATCTATCCATTATTTTAGGATCAATGTAACAATGTCTTTCTCCTGAATCAAGTAAAATAGAAATGAACTGGTTAATGATCTTACCTTCCACCTCGATCATATTGGATTGGTGTTCTACTTGTCAATCATCTAAGGGTGCATAAATTCTTCCCATGTCTTTGACTGTTGTAGCCTCCTGGATGTTGTGCACGGTCTTCACTATGTCCTATCTATGTGGGCAATATTTGTACAATTGATCTTCCTTGCAACCCCAACATTGGATTCGTGGTCTTCCCCTTTTTCCCAAGGAGTCTTCTTTCTTGGATTCATTCTTAGCATACTAGTCTTGATGATTTTTATTAAGCTCATTTCTATTGAAAGGAGGTTTGAATCCCTTCTTCCTTTGATCAAACTTCTCCTTCTTCTTATCCTTCCAAGATTTTTGCATGGATTCTCTACCCTGACCTTTCTCATACAGGTACTTATATTTCCTGATGGCCTCAATCAAGGTCTTGGGGTCATCATACCGAATATTTTCTTTATAAAAGGCTGGAATCCCACAAAAACACCTTTGTATTTTCACCTTTTCATCATTTATAAACCCAACATAATTTAACAACCCCAAGAACTTCTTCTTGTATTCTTCCATGGACATGCTTCCCAACCGGAGTTCAAATAACTCCTACATTTTCTTGTCATATAAATTCTCTGAGAGTTACTCCTTCTGAAAATACCTCTTTAATTTTTTCCAAGTGATCCTATTCTCATTAATATTCTCAACTTTCTTTAGTTGGTCCCACCACATGGAAGCCTTCCCATGCAAATAATAGGTGGAAATTATGGCTTCTATATTTGATGAATAGTTATGCAATTGGAAATATCTCCAGAGTCCAAGAAACCAAGCTTCAACATCATCTTCCCTTTCCCTTTCACCATCAAAGGACGGTGGCTTGAGCTTCCTCATTTTTCCTTGAAAACTATCCATTTCATGCCTTCTTCTTTGGTTCCTAATAGGAGACACCTTTCGACAAATTATGGAATCTTTATATGAATGAGACCTTCTTTTTGAGTAAGGAGGTGAGTGATTCCTATGAGCTCCGCTAGCACTCCTGGAATAACTGTCTCTTCCATGATCATCTCTTCTTTCATGATACCTTCCTTCTTCCTCTTTCTTTGAGACATTCTTTGTTTGTCTCTACAACACTTGGGAATTTATTTGACTTTTCTCTCTCATCAACCTCTCATTGTCTCCCTTGTATCTCTACACTTCTATTTCCAGGCTTCTTACAGTTTCTATCAATGTTTCTTTCTCCCCTCTGACCTTGCATCCATTGGATTCTATCTTTGCATTACCAACTCTAGTATTTTGGACTTCGACCTCTTTATCATGGCTGGAAGCTCCCTCACTTTCTTCCATTTATTGAATATGAATTTTTGTTGATATGTCAAAACCCCTTAACTATGAAAAATGTGAAAGTTACCATTTTGTTAGAATTAATCATATGAGAAACCAAATTTTTCTACAATGCTACAGGTCCTTTCAACTCATGAAGGATGTATATAAATAACACTTCCATATTATCCTTGGGTTGATACAGAAATAAATTCTTCACAGGAACTTTCTTCAAACCACTTTCCCAAGTGACCATGGCTCGAAACCGTGGCCAAATCATTCCTTAGCTCTTTTTCCTCTTCAAAACAAAAATTCATCCATTAGCCCTTTTTTCATTAGCACTCAATCGCATGTGACCACAACTATGACCCTGCGCTTAGCTGAAAAGTGCTTATCTTGAGCTTCAGGACTTCGGGATTCAGAGGATTATCGCAAATCCAAACTTCCAATCTCTCGGAGCGTCGAATTGGAAAATGCACAAAGAATGGTGGATTGACAGTCCACGGCTTCCCAACATCCAATGGATGAGATCGATGGTCATAATCCAATGCGGAGATTGTTTATGCACATGGGTTAACATCGGGGCCTATACCCATAATTTAAATTCAATACATTTTTTTTTCAAGTTTGAAATCCAATCGTAGATCAGACGATCTGTATTCATTGTGGAGATTATAAAGTGCAATGGTGGATCCTACCTTTGGTGTATCCACAATTTTTATGAAATACACCATTATACATTTGAAATATGATTATTTTTTGGAACTTTAATATTATATTGGAATATTAAACCAAATCTCCGTTGTATATATGTAAATCTAATGGTTGTTGTAGGTCATCTATTGCACTACTTGCTTAATACGGTACACCCATGGTGCTACGTGTGAGCAATACAGAGGTGACATGTGGCCCAATCAACTATTGATGCATTCAATATTTCCATTGGCACAAATGACCTTTCAAACACATGAAATAGATGGACACATGGAATTCATACAGTGGTCCACATCACCCTAGGTGACATTAACATGCCACGTCACTTTTGAACTATGTGACTTCATAATTTCGGGCTTCGACGAACTTTACACCTGCACACATATATTCTCCCAAACACTGAATTTCTGAATATTTAGAGGACGCACTGATCGATGGTCAATAGGATCTCCGGGACTCCGGGCTTCGAGAGTTCTGGACTATCCACACTCTCAATCCTTTCGGATTTCCAAGTCTCTGGACTGGAGGATCTACTGCCACGTATCCTATGTAATCAATGGTTGAGATGGACTACAGCCTTTAGGCCTTTGGGATTCCTCGACCCCAACTTCTTATACCTTGAATCCTATGGAGTTCCAAGTCTACAGACTACGGGGTCTACTACCATGTGTCCTCTCTCGTTCAATGGTGAGGATTTAACCCATGTTTCATAACTTCAAGAGGTTTCACCTTCATTCCACTTCATTCCTTCTGAATGTTGAATTGGCGAACTCTCAATGTCTTCGTCAGCAACTAAGAACCAAGGGGTGCTATGTGGAAGAACATAAGGAACATATACATGGCTCTATCTGATGGGTGACATGTTTCATATACTAATTGGAACAAACAGTCTTTGAAAAACATGAAACATGGTGACACGTGGAAAGCATCAGGTGTGTCCACGTCACCCTAGGTGATGTCAGCATGACATGTCACTCCAATGCCTCAAGACTTTGAGATACTTCTCCACACTACACCTCAAATGTTAAGAACCAAACATCAATAGAGCATAGAAAAACCTCAGGAAAAGTACTCAATGCCTTGAAAAAAAGATAATTTCAGATAATGAGCCTCTTCGAGGGGGAAACCTCCTTTTACCCCACTTAAATGTTCAAGTACAAGATGATTCAAAATGAAAATGTCTCCTTGGTATATATAGGAGACTAGGAGGTATAATTACAATTAATGGCCTAAAGCCGACATAAATAAAATAACATTACTGATATAATATGCCCCAAATAAGGGGTAATGAGCCAATATTAGGGCTTAACATGCCCCTCCCCTTGAGACAAGTGTTGTCTGCAATGCTTGAGTAACTCTGGATGCTTTTGTATAAACGAATCATCTTCCCAAGTGGAATCTTCAGCCGATAGTTTCCTCCATTTAATGAGATACTCTGAAATGGATCTATTTCTCAGATGGTGAATTCTTGTGTCAGTGATGGCTTTAGGCTCCAATATGATTTTTCCTTCCTCATCAAGTTCTGGAAATATAGTTTGAACTGGGATCTTGTCACCTATAACCTTCTTTAAGCATGAAACATGGAAAATTAGGTGAACTCATGAAGATGCAGGCAACTCCAATTTGAATGACATAGTACCAATCTTTTGCAACACCTTATAAGGTCCATAGTACTTTGGTGATAATTTATTATCCTTCTTGGCTTGCTTGAGGGACATCTATTTGTATGGTTGTAGTCTTAAAAACACCCAATCCCCTACTTCAAAACTTCTTCCACTACAATGTTGATCTGCTTGGTGTTTCATGTGATTCTATGCCATGGTCAGGTTGTCCTTTAAGATTTGGAGAATTTTTTGTTGATTCTCGATGTGATCTTCCACTGCTTGAACCTTAGACTTTTCTCTTAGAGAAGAAGTGATGGAAGGAGGGTGGTATCCATAAAGTGCCATAAATGGTGTCATTTTTGTTGCAGTATGAAAGGAAGTGTTATACCACCATTCTGCCAAGGGTAACCATTTGAACCATTATGTTTGTTTATCAAAGACAAAGCAACGAAGGTAGCCTTCTAGACATTTGTTCACTATCTTGGTTTGTCCATCAGATTGAGGATGAGAGGATGAGCTATGAGCCAATTGAGTACCCAAACAAGAAAATAATTCTGTCCAAAAATGTCCAGTGAAGATGGGATCTCTGTCACTTACAATAATCTTTGGGCTGTCATGTAGATTTTGAACTGTCTCCATGAATGCGGTAGCAATTGTACTAGCTTTGAAGGGATGAGAGAGTGCACAAAAGTGTGCATACTTGGTCAGTATATCAACAATCACCATGATGACAC